>PYAF01003228.1:36391-61059 GCA_007407185.1 Glycine tomentella
CTTTTCCACGTGAATTACTCCAAGAGTAAGCCTTTGTTTTGCTTTTTAATTAAGTGAAAGGGATGTAGAGTAGAAAGTTTATCTTGCAAATGATAAAAAGGTTAAGATAGAAAGGTTGAAGTAGAAGAAACACCAAAGAGATATGGCACGGTTTTGTGGTTTTTTGTTGTGAAAGTATTTTGGTTTTTCTTTGACAAGAAAAAGTGAAAAGGCTATGGTTTAAGAGTGAAATGCACGTTCCTCTCTTCCTTTTCTCCAGCCCAAAACTCCAAGGTTTCCTTTTTATGTGCTGAGTTCCTTTGCTTTTTGTAAAATATCCTAAGGTTGCATCATTATCTTGCTTTTAGTTGTTTACATTTGATTGGCTAATGGTTTAGGACCTTACAAATGTCCTAAATCATGAAAATTCTATGCCTTTCTACTTTCCCCTAGCCTTGTACGTGTGATGGCTTGATCAAAGTGCTTTCCTTTTGTTTTTTTTTTTAAAAAAATCGTGGGTAGCTTCAGACTTAATCATACAATTTCTGCCCTAAAACCCGTGTTACAAAAATATTCATCCTGAGCTCATTAACCGTTGGATCTTCTTAAACTTTTAAAGTAATATTCCTATCTTATATATATAAGTTTTGACCGTTGGGATTGTCGAAATAATGTCCCTAGCTATCCACGTATCTTGTCAAGGGAGACAACATAAAATTTGTTTCAAATCTCTTTTTAAGCATTAATTACTTTCTTTACACATGGACCAATTTGATTTTATTAGTAAAATTACTAACCTAGTTTATTAAAAGAGTTTATTTATCTTTAGAATTACAAGAAACTCTAAAGATTATAATGGTCTGTTTCGTATAATTTTCTGACACTTACGATATCCTAAACTAGAGTTTTTTCTAAAATGATTTTCAAAATTCATAGAAATCTTATCTTATGGTTCTTTGTTACTTTATTGATCAATAATTTGGTTATCTAGGAGTATTTTATTTCATACTTAGGTTTTCCCAGAATTTTCTTGCCTATCTAGGTATTTTTAACCTAAAGGGCATTTTGGTCATTTTCTTCTGGGACCTATCTGTCATTCTTGAAATTGTCCAAGGATATTTTAGTAATTTCTCCTAATAAATATCTTACTAAAATATCTAGGGATATATTGGTCATTTCCTGAATTGTTCAGGGCAAAATTATCATTTTTACCCTAGGGCATAAACGTCATTTTTACAAATGTTCAGGGGTATTTATGTCATTTTGTCCTAAATTTTTCTACTGCTTTCATTAACATTTTACTCTTAGTAATTGTCTGTAATTCCCTAAATTTTGGGGTATTACAGATTCTTCTATGCACATGGTCCTTTTGTTGAAAACTCTATATGCTTTACTTTGCAATGAATATCCAAGAAATATGGCTTCATCAGCCTTTGCATCAAACTTTCCTAGTGATTCTTTTCCATTGTTTAAAACAAAACACTTGCAGCCAAAAGTTCTTAAATGAGAAATATTGAGCTTTCTTCCATTGTATAACTCATAAGGTGTTTTCTTCCATATGGGTCTTATGAGTAATCTATTTAAAGTGTAGCAAACAGTACTTATTGCATCAGTCCAAAAATATTTTGTTAAATTTGTCTCATTTAGAAGTGTTCTGGCACCTTCTTCAAGTGATCTGTTTTTCCTCTCCACAACACCATTTTGTTGGGGTGTTCTTGGGGCTGAAAAGTTGTGATTAATTCCATTTTCCTCATAGAATTTTTCAAAATGTTCATTTGGAATTCTCCACCATGATCACTTCTAGTTGAGATAATTTTACAATCTTTCTCATTTTGAACAAGTTTGGCTAATTTTCTAAAAGAATGGAAAGCATCACTCTTGGATTTCAAAAACAAGGTTCATGTGAATCTAGAGTAATCATCTACAATAACAAGTCGATAGTAATTACCACCTAAACTCATAGTTCTTGAAGGACCAAACAAATCAATGTGCAATAGTTCAAGTGGTCTTGAGGTGGAAACAATGTTTTTATTATGAAAAGAAATTTTGGTTTGTTTCCCCTTTTGACATGCATCACATAATTTGTCCTTCTCAAATTTGAGTTTTGATAGACCAATAACTAAGTCCTTCTTAATGAGTTTATTTATATGATGCATATTAATATGGCTAGCTCTCCTATGCCACAGCCATGTTTCATCTAACTTACTCATTAAGTATGTGGTCTTGTGAAAAAATGCATGGTCTATAGAAAGCAAGTAAATGTTATCTTTCCTTTTGCCAATATGAATTACCTCTCCACTTTTGCCATCACAAATTATGCAGCAATCTCGATTGAAGGAAATTTTATAGCCTTTGTCACATAATTTACTTATACTAAGTAGATTGTGCTTCAAGCCTTCAACATAGAGTACATTGCTGATTTTTGTATTCAAGCTATCACCAATGCTTCCTTCACCTATGATCTTTCCTTTGTTGTTGTCTCCATAAGTAACATAGCCCCATCTTTAAGAGTAAGATTTTTGAGCAAGGACTTGTCACCGGTCATATGTCTTGAGCATCCACTATCAAGATACCATAAAGAAGAGCTTGCTCTAAGACACACCTACAAAAGGAACAAATTACTTCAAAGGAGAAGGTACCCATTTGATTTTGGGTCCAAGTGGGTTAGCTGTTTGCTTTTTTTTTTTCTACCCAAATGCACTTACCATTTGGGACATAAAATCTTCTTGCAAAACATTGATAAGATGTATGACCTTTTTCCATACAATAGTGACAAATCACAGCCTTATATGAGTTTCCAAAGAACCTATTTTGATTGAATCTTGGTTTCTTCTTTTTCTTCTGTTTTGGAGGTATAAATGTTGTCTTTTGAACATTTTTAAAACTCTTTTTATAACCCAAACCAGAAGTATCACCATATAATTTTTGAGCACTCCACATTTCATTCAAATCACATTTTCCTTTGTTGAGTTTTTCCAAGATATCAATTAACTCTTTGTTCTTTGAAACAACCTGCAAGTATTTTTCTTCTTGATTCAATCTATATTCATCAAAAACCTTTTGCAGCATTTCATATTTATCACTTGATGTAGAGGAAGAGGTACACATACAACCACTTGATTTGTAGCTTGAAGTAAGTTTCTCATTTTCTTCCTTCAAGTTACAAATTTCAGATTGTAACTCCATTATTTTTGCAAGATGATCCTTAATGCTTTTCTTAAGCTTGTTGTTGGATTCAGCAAGCTTTTTGGCCTCTTTATGCATTTCTTGAAAAGCAAAAATAGCTTGATCAAGTTCAGAAGTTACCTCATCATCTTCATCCAAAAGATCATCATTTTCTTCATTAACAATTGAGGTAAGGCACATGTTGGCTTCTTCTAATTCAGTGGAGGATTCAGAAGTTAAGGATTCATTGTCCTCCCAAGCAATGTAGGCTCTTCTTGGCTTTGTTTCCCTCTTGCCTTTGCTGTCACTTTGTTGTTTCTTCAAGTAGATTGAACATTCTGATTTTATGTGGCCAGGTTTACCACATTCAAAGCATGTAAAGTTGTTGTCAATCTTCTTGGAGTTGCTAGTGTTGTTGTTGGTAAATTGTTCTTGTTGTTTCTTGTAGATCTTCTGCCCTTGCTCTTCTTTAGAAACTTGCTGAACTTTTTCACAATTAAGTTCATGCTTTCTTCATCTTCCTCATCACTTGAGTTTTTGTAACACCCCGTGTGCACCCGGTGTATTAACATTATTATAATATCAGATTATCACAGAATTCTTTAATACAAACAAAGAAACTGCGGAAGCATGCATGAATCGTATTTCTTGATACATTATGTATGGTACAAACACATGAACATAAATAAAATCACAATTTCAGTTACATCTAGCCCTTATTTGATCCAGATAACAAAGCATAGCCAGGCAGATAACAACCATATCTATATTGATATGACAGGAGACAGGAAACTACCTCACAACCTCAAGGCTCTCAGACTCTAGTCCAAGCAGATTCCCATGCTTGACTCCACTGGGTTTCCCATCCTGGAATCCATCAACTCTGCTAGGAACCATGCCTGCAACATAAACCCCACACGGGGTGAGATAAAATCTCAGTAAACTCAGGGTTCTTGGAGATCTTTCCTCCCCCTGGTTCACTTCCATACATACATATAATAAGATAATCTGACTTAACCATAGCCATCTTAGTTTTCTCATCGTATATCACTCATACTGTATATTATGCACGCCTAACAAGGCCTGTGCACACAACATCTGTACTGAGGGATCATCTGTCTAGTAAAGAGACCCTCTCAAGCTCCATGAGCATGATCCTCATCTCTGTATCACCTCATGCTTACTGAGTGAACCCTATCCAGTGGATAGGTTCTCTTTAACTATCCAATGCCTGGGGATGCTCATCTGACAGGTACAAATCCCCAGAACCTCACTGAACTCTAATCAATACCTAAGGAGGATCATCCAGTGAAGGGCTTTCCACTCACTCAGGATGTCTACCACTACTCTGCCTGAGGAGGATCATCCATCTAAGGGTTCTCCACTCACTCAGGACTTTGGTCCACTGCCTGAGGAAGATCATCCAATTAAGGGCACATTCCCTCAGGAGTTTTCCCTTTTAATGTCTGAGGAAGATCGTCTACTGAAAGGCACATTTCCTCAAGACATGCCCTCTCGTTGCTTGAGGAAGATCATCTACTGAAAGACACATTTCCTCAGGGCTTTTCCTTGAGTACCTGAGTAAGATCATCTACTGAAAGACACATTTACTCAGGACTCTACCTATCCATGCCTGAGGAAGATCATCTAATCAAAGGCACATTCCCTCAGGGATTACATGGATGCCTATGGATTTTCCCAAGGAAGATCATCCATTAAAGGCACATTCCCAAGGGGTCCATAGTCCCTTATTCTCTGGCCAGAGAATTATCACCTAATCACATAATCAATACAAAGCATGACACTCTCACAGTGTCGATCTAACATCAATGCCAACATGCCATAATGGCATTTTCCTCAATATCACAGCAACACACAACATAAGTGCAAAGCGTAACACTATCACAGTGTTAGCTTATCATCCATCACAGAACACAATCATTAGAATACCATAGGTATTTCTCTTGTACCCAATATAGCTCATCCTCTATCTTAGTGTTTAGCTAACACTAATTATCATATATATGTCTAATATACCTATCAGTAAGCTAATATCATTCCTCACACAATCACAGTGTTAGGTTTATCATCAATCATAGAACACTAGCATAGTGTTCATCTCATCATCAATCAAAACACTAACATAGTGTTCATTATCACCATAAAGTACATGACTAATAAAACAATGACCTCCAAGCCAGGAAATCACTCCACAGAACACTGAGCTTACCTAGTAAGATCGTGCTTTCCCTTCAGTCCTCAAATGGTTGGTCCACGCTGTTGACACCCTTGTGTCTCGCCCTCTGGCAAATCATACAGCACAGTCAGCATCAGAATCACTATACCAGGTATCTAATAACGGTACTCAACCACTGAAATGAAAGGAAACATGATTCATTTCCATAACCTCCCAGTCATCTAGCTTAGGGTTATCAGGCTACCCCTTCATAGGTAGCTCACAGATCCTGAGCAGGATCTATCTCAGCCTGACTATGGTCTCAAAGTCTTTCTAAGAATTCATATTAGACAATCCCAGGTTCTATTTGTTCATAACTCACCGTTATTAATCATGGCCAAAACAGACATATAATACATATTCACCGTTTATTTGGCCTCATGAACAATTCTTATAAAGGTACTTAGGTTCATTCCTATCTCAGTACCTTCTATTCACTTACTCTTCTTCCTATCAAAACCAAACTCAAGGTCAAAACCAAACTTCATCAGAATTTCAATTTCAAGGTTCTATATTCCTCAGAACACCCTCCTGGTCATATTCTTCTAAAGAACCTAAGCCTAATTCCAGCCCTATCACAGATGGGTTATTATTCACCCTATTACCCAAATCACAAATTAACGAGTGAGAGCTTGAGTTTCTTACCTCAAATCTGTCGAGGAAGGCTGGAGAATCCCTTCTCCCAGCTCTAGCATCCAAGAAGCGCCTTCTTCTCCCCTCAGAACTCAGCTCTTCGTGGTTTCTCAGGAAATGGGTTTTCTCTCAAATATTAGGCTGGAATTTAGCTCACATAAGGTTCCAGTCTTGTTTTAGGGTGATTATGAGGTGTTTAGGTGAGGTGTGATGAAGTTATGGAGCTCCCAAGCTCATCCATGGCTGCCTAGGTCAAAGGAAGAAGAAGAACATGGGTTTTTCCCCTTCAAAACGCGAAAATGGCCTTAAATACTGGGTTTGTTGACATTCCCACGCTAATCGTGCCAGATATTCGAATCAAAAGAGTCTCCAGACCATACTGGCGCTAATAGCGTCAACTCTGGTGCTACTCACCCCAAAAATGCGCAAGAAAAGCCTCCTGGAGCGATCTCATGCTAATGGCGCCACTTCCCACGCTACTGGCGCTGTTCCCACGCTGTTAGTGTCGTTCTCACGCTGTTAGCATGAGATTTTTTTTTTTTTGAAAATAGGGTTATTATAGTTTTCATATTTTTCCACCTTAGGTGCTGCAGTTTTTAGTGCTATTCCTTTGCTTTTTCTTTCTGCATCTTCACCAAAGGTTAGTTGAGATAATTCAAACTCATACTCAAGCAACTTACCAAAGAGGGCAGCCATGGTCATTTGTGAAAGATCTTTAGATTCCTTGATGGCTGTCACTTTTGGTTGCCATGCTCTAGTGAGGCACTTCAAGATTTTGATGTTCAATTCTTCAGCATCAAATGTCTTCCCAAGTCCTAAGAGATGATTCACTATATGTGTGAATCTTGTTTGGAGTTGAGAAATAATTTCATTTTGATTCATCTTAAACATCTCATATTCATGTATCAATGAGTGCTTTCTTGATCTCCTCACTTCCTTAGTTCCTTCATGGGTGATCTCTAGCATCTCCCACATCTCTTTGGCACTTGTACATCTAACAGTTCTGAAGAATTCATCAGAAGAAAGAACAGAGGTTATCATGTTCTTAGCTTTAAAATCATACTGAACAATTCTTTTTTCATCATCATTCATCTCATCCCAATCTTTGGGAATCATGTTATTATCAACCACCTTGATGGGCACCCTAGGACCCTTTTCTATTGCATTCCATGCTCTTGGATCATTGGATTGAACAAAGATCTTCATCCTATTTTTCCAAAAATTGAAATGCTCCCCCTCAAACAAAGGAGGTCTGTTTAAGGATGCACCTTTCTTGAAGGTTATTTGTGAAGTATTCATATTTGAAAAAAAATGATCTTGAGTAACTTACAAGACCTAGCTCTGATACCAATTGTAAAATATGGGAACACTTCACACTTAACCAAGAGGGGGGTGAATTGGTTAGGCTTGGTAATTTAAAAATTATCTTGATCAAAATCAGAGTTTTGCCCTTTTGGATCTTTATCACTTTTGAACCAAGAACCTTTATTCAATCCAAGGTTTAACGCAAAATATGTAATACTTCAAGAATTTGATTGATAACAAGAATTCACAAACAAGAAAAATAAAATATAGCTAATAGGTAGAATAAGAACAACACACAAACATTTATATTGGTTCACTTCAAACACTATGAAGCTACATCCATTTTTTTTCCACTCAACACTAGAATGGAGTTTCACTATTGTAAATTTCAATTCTTACAAGTTATTACAAAGCCTCTCTTTATCAACCCTAGATAAAGTTCAGAAATCTAAAACACTATTAGATTCTTAGAGACAACCCACTGAGAACACTACTCAGTAAATCCCCTAGAGAAACTCTATCTCTAGATTACAAGCAAGAAACCCATTTACAATAGACAAATCAAAACAAAATTCAAAACAGAAATACAACTGCAAAGATTAAGGAAAGAAGTCACCTGATGATCCAATGAACAATATGAATATGAATGATTTCACCAGGTATAAGAAAGATTGCAACCTTAGAATATGACTTTCCTTAAGCTTTGATAAAGAAAGAACTTGCTTCACTCATTTCTCAATAACCCATAAGTGTTTTGTGAAAGCAAGAACTCAATGAACCTAGAAAAACCATTACAAGAATGTTTAGAAAGCCTTAGAATGCTCAGTTTGCAAATTGATCAAGTTAGTAAAAACAACCGAGCATAGGTTCTATTTATAACAACTTTCTAACTGTCAATAATCGATTACATACGCTCCTGTAATCGATTAATTCGCATATGTAATCGATTATTTCAAGACTGTAATCTATTAAACTGTTCAATAAATGTTCTAGGTTTGAGCAACGAACAGAATAATCGATTATCCCGTATGGTAATCGATTAAGACAGCAAGCTCCTATTTTTGAAATACACTTTGTAATCGATTACGGATCTTGGTAATTGATTAAGTCAGGGAGCTTCATAAAACAATATGTACTATGTAATCAATTACTACATTTGGTAATCGATTAATTCAGTGAAACATGTTAGTCAAGGCATACAGTGTAATCGATTACTATTTGTGGTAATCGATTAAGTCAGTGAGATGATATTTCCTATTTAGCCTATGTAATCGATTACTACTTATTAAAGCATTCATTATATTAGTTTATATGAAATTCTAGGTAAAATAATCGATTAATTCGATACGTAATCGATTGCATTGTTCTTGAAATGTTTTCCAGAAGGCACAAAGAACAAAATAATCTTGAGTAATCGATTAAACCAGCAAGGACATATTTTTCCAAAAACTTTGATTAAACTTGCTTATATTACTAAATTCTTGTTATATTAAAACTTAATTTTGATTAGCTAAATGAATGATATGAATGTTATGCACATGGATCATCAGAAAATACTTCTTCCTTTTACATTAATCATAACTTGATCTCCAAAGCTTCAAAGCATAGTGAAAGCACAAAACCAAGCTTGTTCCATTATTCATTCTTCAAGTGATTACTCTTTTGTATCAACAGCTGAGTCCTATGAAAATGTAAAAGCTGAGGACGCTGAGTCCTATGAAATGTAAAAGCTGAGGATGCTAAGTCCTATGAAATGTAAAAGGCTAAGAACATTGAGTCCTATGGAAAGGTAAAAGCTGAGGACGTTGAGTCCTATGAAATGTAAAAGCTGAGGATGCTGAGTCCTATGAAATGTAAAAACTGAGGACGTTGAGTCCTATGAAATGTAAAAGGATGAGAACGCTGAGTCCTATGAAAAGGTAAAAGCTGAGGACGCTGAGTCCTATGAAATGTAAAAGCTGAGGATTCTGAGTCCTATGAAATATAAAAGGTTGAGAACGTTGAGTCATATGAAAAGGTAAAAGTTGAGGATGGTGAGTTCTATGAAATGTAAAAGCTGAGGATGTCGAGTCCTATGAAATGTAAAAACTGAGGACGCTGAGTCCTATGAAAATGTAAAAGCTGAGGACGATGAGTCCTATGAAATGTAAAAGTTGAGGATGGTGAGTTCTATGAAATGTAAAAGCTGAGGATGTCGAGTCCTATGAAAATGTAACAGCTGAGGACGCTGAGTCCTATGAAAATGTAAAAGTTGAGAATGCTAAGTCCTATGAAATATAAAAGCTGAGGACACTGAGTCCTATGAAAAGGTAAAAGCTGAGGACGCTGAGTCCTATGAAATGTAAAAACTGAGGACGCTGAGTCCTATGAAAATGTAAAAGCTAAGGACGCCGAGTCCTATGAAAAGGTAAAAGAAGAGGAGGCAGAGTCCTATGAAAATGTAACAGCTGAGGATGTTGAGTCCTATGAAAATGTAAAAACTGAGGACGCTGAGACCTATGAAATGCAAAAGATGAGGACACTGAGTTCTTTGAAAAGGTAAAAGCCGAGGACGTTGAGTCCTATGAAAAGGTAAAAGCTGAGGACGCTGAGTCCTATGAAATGTAAAAACTGAGGACGCTGAGTCCTATGAAATGTAAAAGCGGAGGATGCTAAGTCCTATGAAAATTGCCAATAGGTACCAGTACCTAAAGGCTCAAACTTGTAAGAAAGCTAGAGGTTGTCTCTCTAAAATGGTCATTATCCGAAACTGGATCCTAAAGTCTGATATGAAGTATAGGAGTTTTGGAATGCATATTGATGAATGAAAAGAAAATGCGAGCTTTGCCCTGAAATGCAATGAATGTGGGCTTTTTACCCAGAAATGGAATGCGACTGTTTGTGAGTCATGAAATGAGATATGTCGGACTCCAACATTCTTGGATGAGATGAGACTTAAATTGTGCAATGCTCATAACATTCTTTCTCTCTCATCATGTTTTTTTTTGTCTTCATAATTTTATTTATTTATTTATTTTTTAAAAAACTTAGATTGACCGTTTTTTTCTAAAAGATGTGATGATTCATGCAACCTCATCTTGGCTCTTGTAGATCTCTTCGGAGACTCTCTCAGAGTGTATGTTTTGTTTGGTCCAATTGCTTGGGAATTTTGGAAGATGGTAGTGGAGTCATTTGACGTTCAATCAATCAACTGAAATATTGATTCCAGAGTTTGTTCCCCTTTTTTTAACTTTGATTGCTCTACATAACAAGGAAATATAAGGCTTCAGGATTGACCGCATAAACCATTGAAGGATGGCAATGGATATTTACACTTTGGTATATGACCAAGTGAAACTTTCCTGATTTAAGATCATAGAGGGATGCCACGAGTCCATCGATCCCGTTGAAGCTTGATGATATGGGCTGATCCCGAAAGGATTTATGCAACAAAGACTACCCTTAGATTCGAAAGGAACCCTAGGAACTCTGCATGAGCGACTAACGTTGAATGGACCACAATTGCCTTCTGGCATCTTCTACGAGCTCCTTGTTGAATAAGTTTCTCAAATGTGTAAGTGCGAACCTCGAGATTCTTTTTCCTAACAATCACAAGCGTGTGCGTTTTCCATTCGAGAATCCAAACTCAAAAGCGAAATTAGTATTTCCTTGATCCACGTGGGCTTTATTGGGCTTGTAACGTGGCCAGGGGTTAAGAGGGCTATGAAAGAAAATGTAAGGGAAGCTTAAAGAGTGTTTTAGGGTTGTATAGAGTAAGAACCTTGAGCGCTTTGGTTGTACTTTTATTCATTTAAGCTTTTTGGGTTGGGCTTTACTCCATTTGTCTTGTGCATTGACAATTATTGCACTTTTGTGTCTTCCTTGTGAAATTTGGAGCACTTTTGTCTCTTTTTTCTTTGCTCACCTTTGACGGATTTGCTTTGTTTAACATCATTCAAGGCCCAACCCTGAGCTTAGTAAACCTCATGCATATGTTGCTTGCATTGCTCTTCCTACCAGTTTGGTAGTGGTTCCTACTTTGGGTTTTTTTTTTATAACAACTATACTTTGGCTCAGAGTGGGTAGCAAAGGATAAATTAGTGTTTGGGATGAGAAACACGGCCATGTGTCATTTCAAATCTTGACTGGAGACTTTTACAACTTGGATTTTGGGACAAAACCTCTGATAAACAAATGCTTATGATCATTTTTCTTTAATTCCTATTTTTTATTCATTTTTATTTTTCTCTTTTTTATAATACCCTAACTTTTGCCTAGGTTTCCTTTTCGGGTTTTCAACCTACTGTTTAGGAACTTCTTATTTGCCCCTAGGTTCGCTTGGAGCCCATGCGTGGTGTCTGTCATTGCCTCAGTGTAGGGTTTGTAGGTATCTGCTGTTGTCGTTTGTCATGCCTTTGTAGCAAGAAGAAATGAAAAGAAAGGAAGAAAGAAATGAAAGAAGTTGTGCAGGTTCTCGAAAGAGAATTTTCAAGGGTGATAAATATTTAAAAGATTTTCAATTGACAAATTAAGTCAAATGACTCTCACTATTCACAAAACATAAGTCAAATGACTCTTACTATTTAAAAAACAAGATAAGGTCACATGCATGTCAACATTTATTATTTGATTTGAAACACAGTCAATCAAATGTTTATTCAATTTGACTCATTGCTTACGGCACCACCAACAAATGTGTAGAATGCACAAATTTTTGATTGGGTAGACTTTGAGATCAACTTTGGAGCGCAGGTCACATGAGCAAACAACCAGCGACATATATTCATATTCCAGTGAAAGTCGAATAAATATGCAAAGATATAATTGTGAGGAAAATGAGAGATGATAACATCAAATTCATCCATACTATTAACGTTGCAATTGTTGTTTACAATAATAGTATACATATGAAAATCCTAATAAGTCCCTAGAAACGTCCAAAAGAAAACCTTCAAATTGCCCCAAGCATCACAGCTAATATCGCTCGATTACATTAGAATTCATAGGCGAAGGCAACTCTTCATCATCTATGTTTGTGAGTATCAAACTATCAGTGCTCCACCTAAGAAAGCCTTCTTCACCATAAAAGGTCCTTCCTCTCTCTTCAATTCCTATGTCTCTTGATCCTCTATAGCACTCACAGAAGAACTCTCATGGTTTGCGAGTGTGTTAGCTTGCAAATTGGGATTGTCTTCCTGAAATTTCAGCCAACCTGCATTAATCAAACTTTGCACCTTATGTTTCAGAGACATACAATGTTTAGTGGAATGTCTCGGGACTCCACCATGATAAGCACATGTCACATTTGGGTTGTATCCTTGAGGGAATGAAGGTTGAGGAATCTTTACTGGGTTTATTGCTACCATTGCATTGTTGAGTAGATATTGGAGTAAGTCAGCATATGATATTGGGATTAGGGTGAATTCTACAGGCTTCTTTTCTAGAAAATTCCTTCACTGGTTGGGTTTTGGTTGGCATTAGGTCTTGGTAGTGCAATAGGTGGATTTTGTGGCCGGTTTAAAGGTGGTCTTTATGGTTGATTGGGTGTTCTTGGTTGATAGGGTGGTGGATAGTGGGCAGGGCTGATATTGGCTGAGTAGTGATATTGCTGGGGAGGATATTGGTATAGGGGATTATAAAGGGCTTGTGGAAAGTTTGGCCATGTAGGAACAACAGTTACAACATGAGCTTCTCCCTCCTTCTTCCTCTCGCCACTCATCCCGAGTCCCCCTATTACTAGGGTTCACAGAAGCAACATGATTAAATTTTCCCTTCCTCAGACCTACTTCAATTCTCTCACCAGCAAACATTAGATCTGCAAAACTTGAAGGCATGTAACCTACCATCTTCTCATAATAGAACATTGGCAATGTGTCCATTATCATGGTTATCATCTCTCTCTCCGCCACGGGGGTACTACTTAAGCTGCCAGGTCTCTCCACCTTTGAGCTTATTCTTCGAGTGATTCATTATCTCTCTTGCACATGTTTTGTAGCTGCATTCTATCTGAAGCCATGTCAGAATTGTATTGATACTACCTAATGAAGGAATCCATTAGATCCTTCTAGGAGTGGACCCAAGAGGGTTTTAGGTTAGTATACCAGATAATAGCTGCCCCAGTCAAGCTTTCCTGAAAGAAATGCATCAACAGATTTTCATCCTTCTCATATACCCCCATCTTCCTACAATACATCTTCAAGTGGTTCCTCGGGCAAGTGGTCCCCTTGTATTTATCAAAGTCTGGCACCTTCAACTTCGGAGGAATGACCACATCAGGTACTAAGCATAATTTTGACAAGTCAACAAAGCCATGATTTTCTCCTCCTTCAATGGCCCTCAACCTCTCCTTTATATGATCAAATTTTCCCTTCTCAACTACAGCAGGAAGCCCTCCCCCCATCACCAAATGTAAGGGTTGTGATGGTGGTTGATACTGAGGAGCCCCCGAAGCATTTGGCATAGGGACACCAGAAAGCGCAAGCCCTTCACTATTATATACTGGATAAACCCTGAAATTAGGCAGAGTGTGGTATTGGGGAGCTGCATGTGTTTCTTCCATGACTTGAGGAACATAGGCATGAGTATGATGAGGTTGGAGTTGTTGTTTCTCAGTGAGCACAGGTGCAGAACTACTGATATTCTTACCAGGAGCATGTACAACAATAGGTAGTGTATAATTAGGAGGCAAACCATATGGTGGAAAATGAGTCTTGCTTTGGACCGGGACATAGTGAGGCCCATATGCATTTGCCGTCGCCTCGCCTCCTTGACCTACTACACCTGAGACTGGATGACTCTTTTGATTGGAACTGGGTGGTGAATCAGGTCCCTCTCAGTGGCAGTACTGGCAACAGTAGTGGTGGCGACATTGAACTCCATCATCTTCCTTATGCTCATCATCACTTCCATCGTTGTTGTCATTTGCTCTTTCATAGCTTCCATATCAGCCTTCATTTGCTCATGTACTTGTTCTATGTCACTCATTATCTTAGTCTTGACACGCGTTTGGTATGGGTGCCGTAAAGCGCATACTTTCTTAGCACAATGGTTACTTTTTTGATTTCAAGGAAAGAATGTAATGAGCGATGCATAACAATGTCACAAAACAAATAAACATGAATGCATGCAAATGATAACTTGCTGAAGTATTGCAAAAGACAGAATGCTTAATAGAACATAAGGTCAAATCAACTCTAATTTTCATGAAAACATAATTGTTCATTACATCTTATTAGAGTCAAAGTACAACTGGAAATAAAACACGAACACATCAACGATTCACAATTATTTAACTACTAGCTTAATCATGTGCTGACAGTGGTCAAAGAGGCTATGAAAACTTGATCCATCCACTGCCCCAACTTTGGCAAGCTAGTTACTTCAAGACTTTTGACCTTGACTTGATAAAACATTTTTCTTAAAAGACTGTGCTTGGTTCGACCCTATGTTCCAAGAAATAGAAATTTTGATCGTCAATACTTCGACAACCTATCATTGAGGAGATATGATGAATGAGCAAGACGTACTTATGCTATGCAATGGAGATGTATTTATGAGATCAATGCAAGACGCTCGAAAAATACCCCTTCTGGCTATCAAACATGTTGGGTACCATGCTCATGTGGTCTTCGATCACTTTCAAGAAAAAAAAGTGTATAACCCCGACATGGTTTGTTTATGGACATGACCATGGTACTCGATGCATGTAACCAAGAATATGGTGTAAGCTTTTGCGCTTCATTGCGACTTTTAGCAACACAAAGAAGAATGCAAGGCATGAGAAAATATTGGTTTGAAAATGCTATATGAATATGAATGAAAATGCAATGACTTATGTGGTGCATGAACATGACAAATGATGAAGGCATAAATGATGTCCATCACGATGCTATGAAGAGATGCATGATGTGATTAAGGAAACAAGGTAGGGTGAGTATGCTCTGTGTCCTTAATTTAGGAACCTAGCAGAAATGGTTTAAAACCTCACTATTCAGTGACAATTTCCTAGGGTAGTTTCATGTAATCTCATCGGCCTCTAGAGATATCATCCTCTTATGTAATGACAATGCGGCAATAGGGACTACTAGTAAAAATCCATCACAAAAAGAGGAAAACTCAAGATGAGGCTTCACTGTCATCAAGTGAGTCGGAGACCCAGCATGACCACAAATCGACCTCCACTCCCTATGGCTCACCCAGACCCGGGTATAGGGCCCAATATCTCAAAGTGTGTGCAAAAAGTGTAAGTGTTGTGTGTGAACGGAGCAACCTAAGAATTACCCAACCCACCTGCAAAACAATCAGAAAATTCCCAAATAGATACAACAAGTATAACACATGTCATCTACCCTAACATTCAATTAGACTATTTATTTCTAACTGCAAAGGAGTAACAACATAACAAAAGATATATACAGGCATGAGTGAGACAAAGAATAAAAAAAAAAAAAGATCAAAGCAAAACCACAAAAAGAACGACAGCGGAGTGACACGATAACAAACGAGAGTACAACGAAAAGGAAAAAAAAGGAAAAGGAAAAATAAATAAACCAAACGTCACGATAAAATTGCACACTCGATCAAATGGCTTAACTCTCTAACCAGTCTGCTGTGGAGTCGCCATCTGTTGCAACGTGTCTAGCCACGACGGGACGACGATAAAAAAGAAAGATAAAGAAGTCTTCCTAAAAAGGAAAACTTGAGGGGAGTTGCCACCAATGTTTATTTAAGAAAAACGTCGGAAAAATCAAAGAGATAAAGCATGGTCTACGATTTGAGAGAAAAAGAGTTCGAGAGTCATTTATGCACGAGGAAGGTGTTAGCACCCCACACGTCCGTCATGAAGACGACAACTTTTAATTGAGTGTGCTTCAAATAAAGTGATTTTTTAATTATTTGTCTTCCCTTAAGAACATGACTTATGCGTGTTTTATTTTTGTTTATTTAGAAAAGAAAATCAAATTTTTATTTTTAGAAAATAGAGGACTTTATATTTTTTAGATTTTTAGGTCGACAAGGGGTTTGCCCTCGCTCCTATGTATCCCTAAGTGTAATGAGGAAATCAGACTTACGTAGTTCTTTGTAGAAAATAACTTGTATTGAATTAATTTTACTGTTTTTTGAAAGATTTGATTCAATTGCGTGAAAAAGAGTCGTTAAGGCATTGGACCTTAAAACGACGTTGAATTTGAAGAAAAAGCGGGGAGAATCGCTTAAGGCATTGGACCTTGAAGCCATGTCGAGTAATATGTAGATTTTTTTGAGAAAAAAGAGAATTGATTGATCCTTTATTTTAGTACTTTTAGTTTTTTTTTAAGAAATGATTTTGGGTTTGTGGTAACCCTATGAAATCAAGCAAGTTGGGGACCCAACATGATATTCACAAAATCTATCCACGTGTTTCAATAACACCACCAAGCAAGTCAGAGACCCAACATGGAGTGTAAGATATGTAAGCATGTACTAAAGAAAATTAAAATGGAATTGCAAAAATAAATGAATAATTGACATAACAACATGTAATCAAATGAATCAAATGAAAACAGAAAAGGATAGAATAGAACTGGGGGAGTACACTTAGTAATTAGGGGTGCATACAGAAAGAAAGAGAGTGTCATCACTAGAGCTAACAAATAAGGGGTGCATTTATGAAAATGGAGGTGTGAAAAGCATTACATGTTTTGTTTCAAAGTGGGTCAGACCCAACAATTAAGGGTGCGCAGTTATGAAAAAAAGGTGCAAATAGCATTACATGTTTTGTTTCAAAGTGGGTCAGGCCCAACAATTGAGGGTGTGCAGTTATGAAAATGAGCGTAAATAGCATTACATGATTTGTTTCAAAGGGGTCAGATCCAACAATTGATAGTTGTGCAGTCATGAAAAAGTGGGCTGTAAATAGCATTACGAGTTTTTTTAGAATGTAGATAAAGGGGGTGTACTTATTAATTGGTAGGTGAAAATAATAAACGTAAAGTTTTTTTTTTTCGGGCTAGGTTGGAACCGGGTCGGGGCGACCAGGCCTAACCTGCGTTTAGCTGTTGGGCACAACAGCCACAACAACCAACAGTCTGAGAGAGAAGGGCACCATCTTCATGGAGGATGCATGGCCTCCTAAGGCCACCAGCAGGGACTGGCGGCACGGTGGCCACCTCGGTGAGGCCGGCACGTGGTGGCGGCACGGTGGTTGCGCGCGGTGCTAGTGGTGGTTAAGCTTTAAAAAAACGAAACCTCCATAAGGAAGAAGGTGAGCATACGTGGAGGAGGCATGGCCCCCTACCACCACCGGTGAGGGGACCTGGCGGTGGCGGTGCAAAGTCGGTGGTGGTGCGCGTGGTGGTGCAGGAAAGTGAGATGAAAGAAAAAAAAAAGAAAGGGAGAAGAGAGAAAAGACAGAGAAGGGAGAAAGAGAGGAGAGGGAAGAAATGAAGGATACCTCAGAGACCCCTCTCCTTTCTTTGACGGCAGTGTCAAATGGCGCTCTTTGATTGGTCTGTTTTACTCCTCCGGGATTCGTACCTTTACCCTCATTAATGCACAACTCCTTCCTTTATATGGGTGCTGCAACTTTCTTTTTTATTTTTTTTATTTTTTATTTTTACATAATGGGCTTTGCTTTTTTTCTTTTTTTTTTTGCTCTCTTTTTTTTTCTCTTCTTTTTTTTACTATTTTCTTTTTTCTTTTTTTTTGTACCTGGATAGAATTAGAGTATGACAGATGGTTAGAGAAATGAAAAAGATTGTCAAGAAACTTCCATGTCTAGGAATACTAGACCCAAAAGCTTTTTAATAGTAGAAACTAATGTGTCTGAAATAGGATATGATGGTATACATAAATAGAGAATATCAAAGTCTTCAAAAGAATAAGTAGTCAGATATCATTCGGGTATCTGACATCCAGCCCAACAAAAATATTCTACCATAAAACAAGAAATAGTTCCCATAGTTTTATGTTTCCGAAAATTCCAAGATGATTTTTTTAATAAAAGGTTTTTAGTTCGAACAGATTGCAAAGCTGCACCAAATGTTTTACAAATGGATGTTAAAAATCTGGTTTCAAAACATATTTTTGCCAAATGACAATCAATACTATCATGCTTTGATTTTAGTATTGAGCATATTAAAGAAGACAAAATCTCCTTACCAGATTTTTTACAAGAGAATGTTTATAGGGATCAATATGACTTCAAAAGCCAATACCAAAGATCAATACGATCCTCCACAAGGAACGGATTAAAGTAAATAAACAATACAACCTGAGGCTCTTATTGGAAATTCCAGGTTATTAACCAATCACAATATCAAACCCAGTATTTTATCACATTTAGTTAAAGGGACTAGAGGTCCAACTTCCCAAAAAACACTGTACCCATTTCTTCCAACAAATATACCCCCATCAATACATCACCCTTTAGTAGGACCAAGAGACTTTGAAAGAAATTATACTCTTCCAACCTTTGAGAGAAATATGAAAATACTATGAACACACTTCAAATAACCAAGAGGGGGGTAAATTGGTTAAGACTACCTTTAAAAAAATTTCTTGAAAACAATTTGCGGAATTTAAAACTTTGATCGTATCACTCAATCACCTTAATCAAAAACAATTTTTTCTTTCAAACTAATATCACCTTGAAATGCATGTAATGACTAAAATGTTTCTTATTGATTGTATATTGATTTCCAAACAATAGTAATGAAAGATATACAAATAAAGAATCATTCACATAGCAATTTATATTGGTTCACCTCACAAACATGGAGGCTACATCCAATGTCTTCCAACCAATATAGGTTAGAGTTTTCACTATATCAAATTATTCTTGTACAAGCACAACAAGTGACAATCTCTATCGACACTAGACAAAAATCCTGAAATTCTAAAACTATTAGAATACAAGTCACAAAGATCTTGAGAAACCTACTCAAATCTTCAAACCTGGAGAACCCTTCTCTAGAATGCTTTACAAAGAATCAATTTGAAATATTATAATACAACAAAACAAACTCTTAGAAAATCTAAAAAGAATGATTCAAGATAAACACTACCTGTGATCCTTCATGTATGAATGAATGAAAACAAAATGAAATTACCACACAATCCAGGTAGTATGAATTCTATTGCTCAGAATCAATATCTTGGAAACTTTTTTTCTTTAGCACATCTTCTCAAAAACTCAGAAATCTTGATCTTCACAAGATGTTTTACTCACAATGAAATCAGTCTCTTGAACACTTAGAAAGCTTTGTTTCTTTTTGGTAAGTCACTCAGGTGTTTTGAATAATACGCACAAGTTCTATTTATAAAGAACTGACTTACAAAGGCTTTAAAAAAACTGATTTAACTGACAATAATCGATTAATCCGCTAGTGTAATCGATTAAAATAACTGAATAATTGATTAAATTGTTCATCAGCAATCTGGAAAAAGATTAGGAACAGAATAATCGATTATTTCGCAATGTAATTGATTAAAGCAAAAAAGTAGAGTTTTCTAAAAAGCCTATGTAATCGATTACGATAAATGGTAATCGATTAAAGTAGAAGTGTATGATTTTCCAAAACACACTATGTAATCGATTAACTCAATCTTGTAATCTATTAAAGTGTTCTTCATGGCTTTTCCAGATTTAAAACAAAGACATTTAATCGATTAAAACAATAAGTTTTCATTTTTCCAAAAACATAGACATGAGAATCTATTTTCTTTTGAAGTGATTTAGTAGCTTTCAAGTTTTAATAGCACCTATGTATGCAAGTTCAATGAGACATGCAAATTGCAATACAAGGATCACAAAACAATGTACTTGAATCAAACTTAAACAAATTGCACATGTCTTCATACTTGATTGGGCATGTTAAAGCAAAAATATCTTTAAGCCAATCATCAAGCTTCTTCTTCATTCTTGCTTTGATTCTTCTTGCAACTTCCCCTATATCCAAAAAAATATTGAAAATGATTCTTCTTATATAGAAAAGGAAGAAGTCATCCCAATACTTGTTGCATAAAAACACTGGTTAAAAGCACACATGTGGAATTAGCCACAAAGGTCTTTCCCCAAGATATTCATTTTCCAATGGTAAATGTGTTGAAAACAAAACTTTTGATGAGTTTATACCGGTGGACACCAGTTCAGTAGAAATACTTCATAGCAAGGATGCTAATGGAATAATACAATTTTCAAAAATCAAGATCCATAAAATATTATTAGATACAAATTCGGGACAACCCCTGTATACTCCAATGTCTTTCTCAAGATCATTTAACCCCAAAGGGTATACTTATTATGATTATATAGAAGCCAGGAACAAAGTTTTATATTTTAAGCTAAACAAACATTATTGGTTTATTTGGTTCAAAAGAGGCATGTCCTTAAAGTCTTTCAAATGGTTTTTGGATTTTTGTCCAACAAGAGATCTCTTCCCACAACGGATAGAAGAAGTATATGAATTTTTCAAGAGTTAGACAACATTTGTACTAGGATACCGACTTATATCATTTGTAGCCTCCCAGGGCATCACTTGGATCATGAGTTGGTCTTATACATATTCAAGAATGGATAATACTACTGATATTTGCCAACTATCAAGACAAATTAAAATCAATTGGTGGAAAAAGTTCAATATTGAATTAATCAATAGAAAGAAAATAAAAGAATGGGCAAAAGTTAAAAAAATTCTTAGAACAAAATTAGATGAACAATATGATAAAGAAACATTATTTTTGGCTTAAAAAAGTCAAATAATTGGCTTCCGCAACCTCTCGAGAAAAGTTCGAAGAATGATTAAGCAGAATGAGGACAATACAAGGACAAGAGAAAACACCAATAAAGATAAAAGATGAACATAGCAACACTAGCACAAATCCTTATCTCAAAAATAAAGATGTGATTGAATATTTCATACCTGAAGAAATGTCAGATTAGACAATACACCCAATAAAAGATGTCGATAGAGAAAAGCATCTAAAAGCCAGTGTCGGCAACATAAAAGTTGTTTGTTGTTTTTATTTATCTTATCCTCTGTATTGGCCAACTGTAAAAATGTCGGCTATAATCTTACTTTAAGTCTTTTCTTGTATTCTTGGAGGGAATCTGAAGTTTGTAACCTTCTATAAATACCTTAATGAATCAAAGAGAAGGCATAAGCTCTTCTAACTTAAAACCTTAGTTCAATATCAACTTTTTTCTCCTTCAAAACATTAGTTCTACTTCAAAATATCTTTTACAAATTTTACTTATTTTCTGTCAAATATGTTTCTGATAATCGATCTTGTGTGTGTGTGTGTATGTAGCAATGTAACTTTGACAACTATTATACTATTTTATAACTTTAAGTAAATAATATTTTCTTAAAACTCAATGTTGGATTAAAATTTTTTTCACATAGATCACATGCAAAATTTCGTATTAATCCAAAACCATTTGCTAACCTCTTTCATATAAATTAAAATCAACTTAATATAGATATTTCAAAATATACTAAAATATGTATCAAATGATTACCTTCTTGTTGTTGTTCATTTTTGACAAAATTTGGCACAAATGATCTTGATAATATGTAGAAATAATTCAATGGTTGGATCAATAAAAATCACATTTTATATTAAGTTATAAAAATTGTGTAATAGATGTCAAAGTTATAACGGTGTAATTTAATGTCAATAAATATCACATTTTATATAATTCAATGGTTGGTTTATTTGACATTTCTTTAATTTTATGCCTTTAGTTAAAAGAAAACTAACATTTGAGTGGTATTTATAATCTATGTAATTGAGAGGAGAATTATGTGAATTAGCTTGTGAATAAGTCTCTTTACCTTTACCTTTGCGCGTGAATGATTATATTGGTATTTGTTTATATTGTGTTTAGATGTGAATGATGCATTCTTCATATGGTTAACTGATATTTATGAATTATATGATAAATATTTTCATTTGAGATGAGGATGAGATATATGATAGATACTTTTATTTGAAATGAGAATGAGATTTATAATAGATATCTCCATCTGGAATGGAAAATGTAGTGAGACACCATTGCATGATTATTAGCTCACAAACCCTTTGAAAAAAATTTGAGAACCATATCAATTTTGGGAATCAAAGAGTTATGTGTGTTATATTTGTTTGTTCAAGGATTGAATGCAATGAAATGTTGGTGATTATTTATTGGATTTTTCTTTTGTTGTGTGAATAATTTGTGATTGTTTTATAAGTATGTATATATTATATTTAATTTAATTTTTGCGGATAACGGTTGGGTTTTTCATTTATCACACCGACCGAGAACAATATTATTCATGAACTTTGTTATAATTTGTTTAGTTACTGAGATTATTATCTCATTAAAAGTGTCGTTTTCAGAGTTCTAGGAAAAAGGTTTTTGAGATGGAGGAGAATTGAAGACTTGATGCATTATTAGTTAAACTTTATTTAGTTTGGTTAGTATTATTTAAATGTTCATATTTGAAAATGAAGTTATTTATTTATGTAAGGATCTATTCATTTGAATTTATTTATAATATTTATTCTATTACGAGTGGTTATATAAATGGTTTGAAGTACTTCAAATATTATAAATAAATTCAAATGAAATAGGTCCTTACATAAATAAATAACTTTATTTTCAAATATGAGCATCTAAGAAATACTAACCAAACTAAACAAAGTTTAACTAATACTAAACTAAGTCTTCAATTCTCTTCTATTTCAAAAGATTTTTTCTCGAAATATGAAAATAACACTTTTAATGAGATAATGATCACAGTAAATAAAACAAGTTCTAAAAGAGTTCACAAAATATTATATACATACTTATAAAACAATAACAAATTATTCATACAAAGAAAGAACAATCAAGTAAATAAACACCAACACTTTCCTGTATTCAAATCTTGACACAACTATGTGATTCTCAAAATCATTAGACTCAATTCTTTGGTTCTCAAAATTGATATGAATCTAAGACTTTTCAAAGGATCTATGAGCCCATATTCATATAATGACGTTTCAATGTCTTTTCCATCATAAATGATGGAGATATCCATAATCTATTTCTCATCCCAAATAAAAGACTAAAAGTATTTATCATATATATCATCCTTATCTCAAATAAAAATATCTATCATATAATTCATAAATATCAATTAACCATATAGACAATGCATCATTCACGCTTGCACACAATATAAACAAATATCAATATAATAAAAATACAAAAACTTTATTCACATATAATTCTCCTTTCAATTATATAGTTTATAAATACCATTCAAATGTCAGCGACTTTCGTAATTAAAGGTATGAAATTAAAGAAATTTCAATAAACCCATAATCTTGAACCGGATATATATATCAACATCAACATCAACAGTACCTTTAACCCAAGTTAATTGGGGTCGGTGGTAGATGAACCCAATGATAAATCAGAAATGAGACAAAGAAAGAGAAAGGGAGAGGGGAAGAAAAAAATGGAAATAATGTTGAATTCAGGGGGAGCTGCTTGAAGCATAAGCAAAGTTTGATTCAAGGTTCAAGTTTTAGCTTTCAACATGCCTTGAAGGATTGAAGAATAATTTGTGACTAAATATAAAAGGAAGAAGCATTTCTGGTGATCCAAGTGCATTGCATTCACATCATTCATTAAGTCAATTAGTTCAAGAAGTAGAATTCACAAGTCTTACCTTAGTTCATTTATAAAAAGCCTTGTTGAACAGTTTAATCGATTACCAATAAGCTGTAATCGATTACATAGGTTAAATAGAAAATATCACCTTCTTGTCTTAATCGATTACCAAGGTTAGTAATCGATTACATTATGTGCCTATACTTAACATGTTCTGCTGGTTTAATCTATTACCAAGTGTAGTAATCGATTACATATTTCAAACCAGTTTATACAGCTTCCTGGTTTAATCGATTACCAGAGTTCATAATCGATTACACAGTATATTTGTATTTGTGAAACTGTCTGTTTTAATCGATTACAAGTCGGAATAATCGATTATTTTGTTCGTTGATCATACCCAGAAATTTGTTGAACAGTTTAATCTATTACAGTATTGAGATAATCAATTACATGAGCAAAATAATCGATTACAGGAGCGTATTTAATCGATTAGTGACGGTTAGAAAGTTTGTTATAAATAGAACCCTTGCTCAGCTGTTTTAGAAAACTTGATCAATACGTATTCTGAGCATACCTAAGCTTTCTAAACATATTCTTAGTGATTTTCTGGGTTCATTGAGTTCTTGCTTTCACTAAAACACTTATGGGTTGTTAAGTGATTCTTGAAGCAAGAAGTGTCTTTCAAAAGGTTAAGGAAGGAGATGTTCTAAGTTTGTTTTTCATCTTTCAACCTGATTACTCATT
>PYAF01003228.1:61159-80540 GCA_007407185.1 Glycine tomentella
TCTTGCTTTCACTAAAACACTTATGGGTTGTTAAGTGATTCTTGAAGCAAGAAGTGTCTTTCAAAAGGTTAAGGAAGGAGATGTTCTAAGTTTGTTTTTCATCTTTCAACCTGATTACTCATTCATATGCATAACATTCATTGGATCATCAGGTGATTTCTTTCCTTAAACTTTGTGGTTGTAACTCTTTTGTGAATTTATATTTGATTGTCTATTATAATTGGGTTTCTTGCTTGTAATGTAGAGATATAGTTTCTCTAGGGGTTAAACTGAGTAGTGTTCTTAGTGGGATTGTCTCTAAGAATTTAATAGTGTTTTAGATTTCTGAACTTTATCTAGGGTTGATAAAGAGAGACTTTGTAAATACTTGTAAGAACAGAAAATTGCAATAGTGGAACTCCATTCTAGTGTTGAGTGGAAGAAAACTGGATGTAGCTTCATAGTGTTTGAAGTGAACCAGTATAAATCTTGTGTTCTTTGATTTTAATTTCTTTCTTGATTATATTCTGTTCATCTTGATTGACTTGCTTTGTTTATCAATTCAATTTTGAGCTATTGGTTACCTTGGATTGAACATTTGATTGAATAAGGATTCTTGGTTTCAAAAGTGATAAAGATCCTAAGGGAAAAACTCTGATTTTATTTAAGAAAATTTTAATTTACCAAGCCTAACCAATTCACCCCCCCCTCTTGGTTAAGTGTGAAGTGTTCCTATATTTTACAAATAAGACATAAGAGAGAAAAAAAAAAGCTAAAATAAAATAGGGGTGAAAGGAATAAGGGAGGAAAAAAAAAGGAAAAAAACTAAAACAAGGGAATGACTGGAACATAGAACTATTAATGGGTTTAACCCTCCACCAAGCTTATAGCTTTTCTCCACTTTGTCTTAAGACATACCATCCACCAATCTATATCTCACTCCATTAGGTCTTATTTAACTACCTTTTCCCCTGTAAGTTTTGGTCGACCTCTACCTCTTTTTGTGTCGAGCTCTTGGTAACAAACTCTTGTTCTTACGGAAGCTTCCAGTGGTCGTCTCATAACGTCCTCAAACCACCTCAATCTATGCTCCCTCATCTTTTCACATACCGGTACCACTGATACCTTTCGTCGAATATCCTCATTTCTTATCTTATCCATCTTGGTATATCCACAAATCTACCATAACATCCTCATTTATGCTGCACCTATTTTATGCTCATGTTGTCTATGTGCTGACCATCATTCTGCTTCATATATCATTGTCGGTCTTACAACTATTCTATAGAATTTTCCTTTTAGCTTAAGGGAAATTTTACGGTCACACAAAAACCCCGATGCACTCCGTCATTTCATCCACCCTGCTCTAATTCTATGATTTACATCCTCGTCAATCTCACCACCTTTTGTCAACATTGATTCCAAGTATCTAAAAATATCTTTCTTGGGTACCTCTTGACCAAGTAAATTCAATATGTCTTTATCATCATCTCTTACTTGCGAAAACTCACACTTCATATATTCCATCTTGCTCTTGCTTATCGTGAATCCTTTAGACTCCAAAGTCTTATGAATTTTAAATATTATGTAAGAATGTTATGATTTATCAGATTTTTTTACAAAATTTTTATGATAGTTTGAATTTTAATGAATTTATATCACAAGAATTTAATGTATTTGAAAGGATTTTATAAATTTATAAGATTTAAATGGACCATGTCATGTGAAGTTTTAAAAATACATTCAAAATTACAAGAGTTATTGAAAAATAGTAAGAAGTTATGAGGTTTGGATATAAAAAGTAAAACCCATATAAATTTTTAATCTTTTGGTAGCTAAATTGATTTTAGCTTTAGGTACTCTTATACTAACTCTTCTTGCAATAATATCTTTTCATTCTCATTTTTTGGATTTGAACAATAGATTTAATATTATACACTGATTTTTATTTTTTTCAATTATTACAATTATTTTATGATGAATTGAATGACATGTTTAAATATGGTCCAATAATAAGCCTATACTGAGATTGATAAGGGTAAAAATTTGTTGGAGGCTTATTGAGTTATGGGGAGGACATAATTAAGGGTGACAATCACAAAAATATTAAGCCGAGCAAGTAATGAAAATAGTTAGTATAAGAAACATATGGTTAACATTGATACATAAGACAAACATTAATTTAATTTAAAAAGTAAACATAAAAGTGGAAAGGGAAAGACTATATTTAACATTTTTTTGTTCTAAAAGAATAGAAAAAACATATATGTCACACATCTTGAAAAATACTATTATTTGAAAGTTGTTCAATACCTCTTTCAATTGAGTAGATCTCATTTTTGTGTTGAATATTGAAGAGAGAAGAGAGTAATTGTGACGATAAATGTTTTTTTGATAACCAATAAAAAAAGAAATAAAATAGTTTAGCAATATCTCAAGAGTTTTGGTGAAATTATTTAATAGATATTTTATATTGAAAAATCTTAAATTATAAAAATCTTAATTGAATATTAATAGATTTTGTTGTACTCTTTAAAATATTTAAAAATCTTAATTAAATATCACAATATATTTATACTATTTAAAATCCTGATTGAATATCACAGGACTTTTTTTATAAAAAAAAAATCTTTTAAATTAACGTAAGTCATAAATATACGTAGATAAAAAAAGGGGGAAATTAACTTAAGTTTTTCAAATTAAAATACCTATGGCCAATTAAAACAAAGGAAGAACATATCAACAATTTCTACTCCAGGACTAAAAAATTTCATGTGCAGGAATCCAACAAGTTGCATTGCAGTGATGCACAAAAATGTATCGAGAACACACGTCTTGATTTAACCATCATAGTTGGAAGTCGCAAAATATCTCTTTCACAAATTATATCATAAAAGTTTAGGAAAAAATTATTTTATTCACTTCTTAAAATATAGTAATTTACATTCGTTGTATATTTTGTCTCTTCTTTGTTTAATGTGCCAATAATATTCTCTTATTTCTTTTTTTTCCCCTCAATTTTACATGCTCTACTCAAGGCCGGTCCTTACATTTTGAGGGTGCAGGGTGAAGCAATATATAGTGGTCCTTTATTTATAAGTATTGGAAAGTTTAAAAATGTTTTTAGTTCCTTAAATTTAGTCTACTCTTGCTTTTGATTTTCTAGATTTTTTTTAGTCTCTTATTTTAAAAAAAAAATGCTTTTTAGACACTCATATTGTAAAATATATGTTTAAGTACAATTTTGGAGACAAAAAAACAACAATGAACAAAATTTGAAGGATCAAAAATATATTTAAACCTATTATAAAATATATACTTAAATATAATTCAGTCCTCCTATTTTGAAATAGAGATATTTAATCCCTTTATTTTAGAAAATTCATAATTTTGGTTATATCCTCAATTTTTTCTATATATATTTCTTATATTTTAATTAATTAAATCATTTCTTGATGATAACTTTTTTTTTTATGTATTTGATGGTAGCTTAAATGCATTTGATATGTCTATGATTCGATTGGATCAAAATACAAAATGTAGGCATAAAATAGGGGGACAAAAGACCTCTATTTTAAATTGGAAAGACCAAAATTACATAATAAGCAAAATAAGTAGGCCAAAATTGTATGTAAACCTAAAATATAAACATATATTCCATTAAAAATAGATATATAATTTCCCAAACAATTTTAAACTTTTTTTTTCTTCTCATATTAATTTTTTTTGGGGCCCCCTTTATTCATGGACCCGGTGTGGTCGCCCTTCTAACAACCCTAAGGATCGGATTTGACTCTATTAATTTTCTATTTTCTAAGAGAGATTATCTTTAAAGTTCTAAAAAAAGAGAATTATCTATCCTTGTATAAGTACATACAAGAGTATGTCATTATGATTTTGCACACATGAGATATATTGTCAAGCCTTGACTAATCAAATCTTCTTTAATCTTTTTTTTTACTTTGTTTTTTAGATTTATCAAATTATTAACATTATCTATTATCTTATTAATTTGTTTTCTTTCAAGATATATATTAAGATAAAATATGATAAATGGTTTCAAGGATCATCAATTCAAATATAACAAATATCTTATTCAAATTAAAATTAGGTATACAATATTATATTATTGTTATAATAATTATCTTTACAATAGTAATAATCTTTTAATTTTTTAATTAGTATATGGAATTGTCACACTATCTTTTATAATTATTAAATAATCTCAAAAATCTTATATCAATCACCTAATATTTTTATTGATAAAATAATTATTTTTAAATAAAGTAATTAAAAATAGTCATTTTTTCTTAATTCAATTATTTCAATGAAATTTAATATACCATAATACAAGCATTTCAAATATATATATATATATATAGTATTATCACAATCATTTTAATTCAAATAAACTCTTATATTTATACTAAAAAAAATAACAATTATCATAATAAAATTTTTGGATATTACATTTCTTCTATCCTTAAATAATTTCATCCCTGTGTCCCTCCCCGGAATTCACTCTATACGTAACAAATCTAAAAATAAAAAAGTACGACATACTCATTTGATGACCAGATGTACAATCATACTTGAATTATCTAGTTCAACCTTTAAGGAAATATACAAATAACAATGATTGATTCAAACATATATGCATAATTCAAGATCTAGAAATATGATATCTCATGTTATAAAAAAATAAAATAAAATAAGATATCTAAAAAATACAAAGAAAATAACTATAACATGCAAACAATTTAATTTTGACAACCAATATGAGATTTTAGGCAACAAATAAAAAATCTAAACAAAAAGGTAGAGCAAACAAATTTGTACATATATACTAATTGAGAACACATTATGTTAAGCACAATCCTTTGATTTATATTTCATATAATTTCTAATATATTTTGTGCATATTCTCACTAATTACACATATTTAATCTCTAAAAAAATATATTTACACTCCATTGAAATCATATCACTTGTTTTTAAGGTAGAGTAGAAACAATCTTTGACAACATCTTGCTATTGTAGAACAATGCAGTCACATCACAAGGTGATAAACAAGGTAAGGTGTAACATTAAAAGGTGAATTAAAACAATCAATTACTAGAATGCAAATATTATAATTTTTTTGGATGAGTCAACAATCAAGTCAATATGACATTTAACAACGAATAAGAAAGATATTTAAACCTTAATAATAACAACTTAGAGCATTTCGAATTTTAACATATGAAGGAAAATATACTATTAGGAGTTAAATTTCAAAACACCATATATCATGAATCATTTTGTGCATAATAATAATAATAAAAATTATTTTAAATAGTAATAAAATAAAATGAGTGTAAATTTGCTGAGTTTTCATCATTTTTTTAATACTTCTATGTTTAAGAAAATTCCAAACACATTCCAGTGTAACAATACACTTATAAAAACAAAATAAACTTTACAAGCTCAAGTGATTTCCATGCCCTCAAATATAGCCAAACTGAAAGAGGTGAAAGAAGTTATTAAAGTCTTTTTTTAGTCATTTAAAGTCTCTTTTTTTTTTCTTCCTATGCAAATGAATCTAGATTATTGGTATGGAAGTAAATGAGCATATAATTAACTTACACATAAGTTTATTGTCTTATTTTTATTGTACTAGAATCATAATCAATCAGTACAAAGAAATTATGTAATTTTTGAACTCAATAAAATTTCAGCATGACTTACTTTCTGTAATTAGAAACTTACAAAGTTCAACTTCCATCAATATTGAAACATTTCAAAATTTTATGTATAATTTTAACATATATGAGAAATTTTCAAGGATATCATGTTGAAGGCTCTTATTGATATTAAAAAGTCAAGCAAGATAAGTTCTAACACAATAATGCTAAACACAATTAATTGTTATTGAACTTCTTGTTATGGCACATGTTTCACAATCTTCCAATTTTCTACAATTTTGAACACTACATCCTTAACATGTTATCATAAGAATACTCAAAACCAACATACAATCACTATAATCACAAGCTCAAAAGGTTCATACTTTTCATGCTTACATAAACACTCATATTCAATAAACACTTAATTAAACATGATTCTTGGAATAATTCAAGGCAAGTAAAGTTATTTATCAAGAAGACAATTAGTCATGAAATAAAATGTAGCAAACATCAAAATATGATCATGTTAGCACCCCAAAAGTCAAGGAAACACTAAAAGTCAGACATTAGAAATTAACAAATGCATAAGTAAATTAGTCACATGATTTAATATCAACAACTTAGTGATTATTTGTGAATTGATACATCTTGGTCATCCTTGGTTATACAACAATCCTACCATTATCTTAATATAATTTCTCTAAGACTCCCCTCTTTAAAATTAATGATCTTATTCTTTACAACACTAGACTACTAATAGATGGTGCATAATTCCGTTACCCGAAGGTTATATCTCTTGGCCTACGATCTACCATCTCTTACACAATCTCTAAAGAAATTACCATAACTTTTAATTCGTCCCACTCTAAGCCTAAAACAACAAGAAGCATACTTGGTTCGTATTCTTTAGTTCCTTTAATTTCCCTTAAGCTTAGTAAGCTCTCGCTAGAGGTGTTATTGCAAAACTAATTAATTAACTTTTATCTTAACCAACAATAAAAATAACTATTCTTGACCTCCTCAACTAAGCACGTGCGACAAAATTTAGTAACTAATTTACGGTAAAACACAAGAAATTATTATGGATTTATTATTAATAAATGCTCACAATATCTCTCATACATATGCCATTATATTATTTTCCAAATAAAATTATACCAGTTTCCTATTTTGTTTACATGTACTATAGAGACAAGAATCATGATCAAGAATTTTTTTTTTTCAGCATTATAAACAATGAAAGGTAAGTTCAATCACAATCAATAATTAAATCATAATCAACAACATAGGACAAGTCTTGTATACTGGAGAACACTTTGATAAAGTAATTAAAGTAACAAGTTTATCCCTCGTAAGGGGTAGCAACACTCATAGGACAATTCAAAAACATACAAGGCTATTCAACAAGCAATAGAAGTAACAAGTTTATCCTAACACTCAACATGTGGCAATTTAAAAATAGGAAAAAATAGTTCTTCACATAACTGAAATTTCCTATAGTATCAGATGCCACTTCTATGCTTCAATCAAATGCAAGCTATTGCAAAAGTTAGCAAAACATTCCTACAAAATTTGGATGAGCCCACGTACTAAGAATTTCCAGGCGCCATCTCTCTAGCAACAACTTCCCTAATTTTCCATATGACAAATAATCTCTGTTTATTTTTGCATAACTTTGACCACTTGATCCAAACCTATAGCAAGCGCCTCACGTGTTATTGCACATCCATTGCTTATTAGTTCCAATGAATTCACACATCGCTCGTCGGATATTGGGCTGAACAAGTCCAATACCAAAGAAATTAGCATGCACACCACCCCTTAGACATTGTGTGATCAGTTCCAATATCTAAGAGATTAGTATGTCACCTTCATAGTTCTAACTAATCATCCTCAATTGTAAAGTCCGATACTTGCTTAAACTTGGATCCCTCTCATTCTGGTATAATTCGATTAGGGTGTTACAAGAAAAGGGAAGGGAAATGAATTTCTGTTCTTGGCTTGAAAATTCAAAAAATAAGGGGTTTAAATAGCAAAATAAGGGTGTAAATAATAACTCCCTCATCAAACTCTCCACTCAAATGCCTAAAAATATTGGGCTACAACTTCATTTTATCTTGACAACCCATGTTACCCTAAGGCTGAAGTACATTATTATTCACACCTTAAAATAACTATTGAAACCTTTAACCTTTTTAGAAATATGTTTTTGACAAAAATATCTATAATGTTTGACACTCCTTACAACACAACAAAAACAAGTTTCTATTTGTATTTTGACAAATCTATCCTTCAATAACACAACATAAACATGTCTTTGTTGTGTATCTTGACAAGATCTTGTTGAGATATTAGCATTTCCTTTGTATATCTTGAGATATTTTTCGTTGTGCATCTGGTTTAGATACATAATGAAAACTTGTAGGAACATTTGTTTCATATATAGATAATTTCGTTAGTCTTAAGGAATATTATTCCTTTGTGAATAAAACATGAGAATATTATTCCTGAATATATTATAAAAAAATGTGTTTGGTTAACTATTAAAAAAGATTGAGAATATTTTTTATATGTTCGGGAATAATTAAAATATGTGTTTCTTTGAAATTTGTTTCCTAAAAATATATATGATAATTACTAAAATATCTTTGAAGCACATCTGGTGTATATGAAAACTTCCATGTAGCACACTTGGTAGATGTAGTTGGTCAGAGTAAAATGAGATTCTAGTAAATTTAGAGAATCTGACAAGCACTTTGCTACTCCAAAAACTCTATAGAGATATTGAGATTCCAGGATATCTTTCTCAAATAATTGTCAATTAACATAAGTATGAAAAATAAAATTAAATATAACTTAAACAATAAAATATTCTACTAATTATTCGATCAACATTGAATAATAAGAGCACTAAATACACTATTATTTAAATGATTGAAATTGTTTATTAAAAGAGAAGCATTGAAGGGAAAGCAAAAAAAAATAATTGTAACATACAAAAAAGTGGCACTAAATGAAATTGGTGCATGAGATTTGTGGGAATGAAAAATTTTATATCACATAATATAGGGAGCATTAAGAGGGTAGTGAGGATATATATATGTATTTTTACTCGAGAGATCCATGTCCCGTGAAAATAAATATTTTTGATCCTTTCCGTGGGAATTAAATATTAGTTGAAGGTGAGATTACAGTTTACATACCCAAGAATAAAATATAATCGAAGTTAATTATTTATTATTTCATAACAAACTCGAGATAAATTTTTCTCCTCCTGTATTGACGGGACTAAAAATCTATCCGTGAAACAAATGTCCCTTTAGTGTTGTGGATGTTTTGCCATCTAGAATGGTCTCTTGTAAAATCTACAAGCTATCTATAAAAAGGAAGTAAAGCAAAGAAAAAAAATTAAAATTCTTAAGCAAATTAAGCTTCAAGTATGCTTGATGATAGATATCTATCGATTTTTCCGGATGTAACGGTGGTCTTTATAATATTGGACATCGATTTGGTCTCTCAAAGGGATATAACGCAAATGTGACAAAGCATCATTGTCAGTCAAATAATATATTCGATGCCTGCTGGCTGCTGCCGATGCCAATTATCTCTATCACCCATCAGCGTTCCCATATACAGATTAATTTTCTGCTACTTGGGAATGAATTGCAACAAACGATTCTTTTTTGGAGCAAGTAGTTTGCAAGACATGAATTGATTTATGAAAATTTTGCCACTTTGGATATTAGCCGTATATATGTTCTGGCACAGTTTTTCGAGATTTTTATGCTAAGCAATAATTGGCTTTAACCATTAGTTAAGGTTGCTCAATTAATTTCTGCTTTATATACTTTTCAAGAATAATGCAGCAGCATACTGAAAGGAACGTGCGGTAACTGTCATTGAGTGATTGCTATTCTAAGGTTAAGATGATCACAAGAACAAAAAGGTGTGGAGCCTATATAGTTCAATAACTTCATCCATACTGAACATCAGCTTTGCTTAAAATTTTCCCAATTGCGTGCCATTTAATTGGACCACACCCCATTGTTGTTCTTTCTGTCCCAATTATTATATATGGTTTTTCTTAATTTTATAACATATAATTGTCCTTTTGTAGAATCGTGGATCGATCAGATAGGACCCCTTTCCCATCTCCCTTCACTCTCTTCTTTTTTCTCTAAAGAAAAGAAAATGACTATCTTTCACGCTTAAGATGATGCATTTGGATGTGTGTTGGGAGAAGAGCACCTCTCATGCCCACATACGTGTAAACATTGGCATGAAAAGGAATGTAAATCGTAATAACTGAGAAACCGAAACCTTGTTGAATACGCGTCATGATATTTATTAGCTTAATTATTGAGTAGGTTATTGAGTTATTTAGAAAAAAGTTAAATAGGTTTATAAATTTCTAAACAAAAAAATATTTGGATCCTTAAAATAAAAAAGTAGATTTCAGACATTAATTTATCACGACTTGAACCTGTTAGAAAATGACAATTTATGGAGGTTTTAAAAACCTTAAGTTGCAAATCCAGATCCATGTAGTCCTTGATTTTTATATTTTAAATTAATTATTTACTTATAAATGATGTCAAGCAAGTAATAATAAATTAGAAAAAATACAGGTGCTATAATCTACAACTAAGTCTCAGAATTATCGCATGATTTACTTCTTGGCCATTAAAAGCATCTCTGATTCCTACAATGGCTAATTTCACCTATGATTCTTCATCTTTTGCTTTGGCCTCCATTTTTTAACCTTCTTGAAAATCTATGCAACAAACCAAAATTTCCCTTCAAATTACGACCGGAAGTCTTCTTTGATTGAGAAGCCAAATCTATGAATCCTTGTGAATTATGAATGTTATGAATCATGTTTTTGGAAATGAATAAAATTTATTTGGTTGATGGATCATTGAAAATTTTTAGATAACTTTTTTAGAAATCAAAGAGTTGCATATATTTTTATCGATTATTTTAATTATTTATCACATTATATAATTTAATAAAAAAACATGATATTTTTATTGTAATAAAAGAAAAATCAAATTTAGAAAAATAAGATTCTTACCTCCTCATGAATTTTTTTTGTGAGAAATTAATTAAAAATCATTATAAAAAACATCTTTTTTCATAAATATTATTTTTTTAAATGTATAACATACATGAAAAACTAAACTCTTGTCTTTGAGAACAAAAAGTGTCTCTGCACAATGTTTATTTCACTTGTGCTTCTTCATCTTCTGTTTTTGCCTCCATTTCTAAAGCTTGTAAACCAATAAAAAAAACTAAAGACTCGTCGCCTTCAAATTGTGACTAAATGTCTACTTCAATTGCAAATTCAGATCCTTGATTTTATATTTTAAATTAATTATTCACTTATAAATGATGTCAAACAAGTAAATAAAAAATTAGTAAAAATAAAAGTGCCATAACCCACAACTAATTAGTCTCTTAGAATTATCGCATGATTTGTTTCTTGGTCATAAAAAGCATCTTTGACCCCCACAGTGGCTTTATTTCACCTACATTCTTCATCTTTTGCTTTTGCCTCCATTTTTTAACCTTCTTGAAAATCTATGCACCAAACCAAAAAATTCCCTTCAAATTAAGACTAGAAGAAGTCTTCTTTGATTTTGAGAACCCAAATCCATATGGTCCTTCATCGCCTTTAGTGTCTCCTTTGCTTCCATGTTAGAGGAAGTGAGGTTGTGCATTAAGACTTTGGATTCCTTTTTGGGAATCATTACAAAAAAAAAAATGATCTATGTCTACAGACAATTTTTCCTACAGATATAAATTATCGTAGGTAAAAGTAAAAAATATTTTTACTTGCAATTATTTAATGTAGGTAAAATTTAAAGATTTGTACCTATTATTGTTTGGTGTAGGTAAAACTAAAAATAACTTCTACTTACAAATGCTCAATGTTGGTAAAATTTCAAAAAACTTATACCTACAATTACTTGTTGTAGGTAAAATCCTGTAAAACTTGCACCTAGAGTCACTTGGTATAGATAAAATTTAAAAAGTTTTTACCTACAAATACACAACGTAGGTAAAATCCCATAAAACTTGTACCTGTAATTAGTTGGTGTAGTACAATTCTTTGGTGTAGGTCAAACTCTCTTAAAACAAATGAATAATTTATATCTGCCACTATTTTCTATTAATATATTTTTTTAATCGACAATTACTTTATTAAATTTTACTGTAATTTTTTTTTACCGTATGTTTTACTGTAATTATAAATCACTACAACATTATAAAAAAATAGATAGAATAATAGACTTTTGATTTAACATCTTTTTAGGTCCAAAAGTTTGATAGCCCAATTTAAAAACATTAAACAAGACAAAACAATTTCAAAAAGCAACATGAAAGAAAATAATCATGGAATCACAATGCACACTAAGTCATTTTCATTCCCTTCTCAAAATTGGAATCATGGAGTTTCTTGGTGAAATTGGAGTTTCTCAAAAGAAAAATCACTTTCGCTTGCTCTATTGAATCATTCTTTGTTCAAATCTCGCAAGTTGTGCTTTCTTCAAAGCTAGTGAATCAGAATTGCATTCAAAGGGTTTCTTGGTGAAATCAGAGTTTCTCTTTCTTCAATTCATGGTGAAATCGGAATAGCATTCAAAGGAATTTTCTTTCTTCAAAGCAAGCAAAATCACATAGTCACAGTGAATTCTTGTTCCTTTGCCAAATCATCCCATTTCATATCTAAATCGAAATTCGTTCAGAGCTTCACTTTCGTGAATCATTCTCTCTTCAAATCTCGCAAGTTTCATTTTCTTCTCACTTTAATTCTTGTGAATCGTTCTATTGTTGTTATTAGGTATCTCAGTCTCTCTATTAATTGCTATTTACGTTGTTTATCATCTCTCAATCTCTTGTTTATTGCTATTTTTCAAACGTGGTTGGAGAGAAACTCTATTGTGCTTAGAATTCGAGTTTGGCTTTCTTTGCTTCTTAATGCATTTAATTCCATTGGTTTTGAATCATTGTAAAGACAAAATAACTCTAATTCAATAGTTTAGTGTGATGTTTAGAGTAATCTCAAGTGGATCTGTTTTACTTGTTCATTTTGCATTTGTGGTTGCATTTTAACGCCTCAAGTTTGATAATGTGAACTTGTTGAAGTGTTATGTTAAGTTGGTTGTGGCAATTTGGATTACTATTTTGAATATTAGGTGTATGTATTTTGTTAAGTGTTCCAGATTATTAGGGGTGATTTTAAGATGTGGTGATTAGCATAAATGAAAATTATTTGACTTGGTTTTTTCTACTAGTTGATCAGTGCTTCCTTTCTGGACTGATGAAATAAAATGGTGTTAAAAACATGGGCCTACGGGTACATACTTTGTAGATTGGTATCCATCTGTATTGAGATCAAGGTCCAATCCTGTATTGAAGTTTTTATTGCAATTCTCAATAGCAACTAATATTTAACTTCATGGGCCATTGGTGTAGGTAGGACTCTTCAGCCCATTTAAATAGTTCATTGTATTATTGGATCTTTTAAGTCAAACTCAAAAGTATAGACTGATCTTTTAAACATGTATTATGCATCCAAAGAAAAGATAAAAACTTAATTGTCCTAGAGCTGATATAATGGCAATGCCACACCTATGAAAATGCATATGCATTCCAGACCCATGAACTGAAGAAGTACACTAAGGAATTGTGTATATGCTTTACTCTACCACTAAATATTGGCCTCTTTACTTTTACCAAAACCTTTAAAATAAAATGGCAGAAATTAGTGTTCCAAAAGGATTTTTCCAAGGGATAGCAGCTGCCTTAAGGCACAAACGTCCAAGTCACCATTCATCAAGATGCTCCAAACTAATGTTGTCCTTGCTATTCTGTTTTTACCTCTTTCTTGTCCTTATTGACTAGTATAGTTGTTGCATGACTGGATTCTTTTGTGCATTTTTTTTGTTTTTGTCTTGTAGTCTCCATTCTTATCCTTTTTTGGTTTCAGCTTGGCTATATATTTGTATAATCATTGTCAATGAGACAATTTTGTGGTCCTTTTCTGTATCTCTATTTTCTTTCTTATTTTTCCTATATATCCAATATTGTTTTAATTTCTTTGCATTAGTTTTGGTGTGATATTTTTTCTTTTGAGATTCTTGTGTTTGTTGTTGTAGAAAATGTTGGATTGAAACCTACCCAAATTGGTGTGCTAAGATCATGGATGGAGATATTTTGTTTGTAAAAAAATTATGTACTGGTTGGATTCCAAGAAAATAAACTGAAAAGAAAAAATGTTGTGGAAACCGTAATCGATTCAAATGTTTTCTTATTTCCCTTAAATCAACGACAACTTGTTATTTTACTTTTAATTTACTTTTAAGATAAATTAAGGATATGTGTATTGTTATTTTGTTAATATAGAACATTAGGTAGAGCACTGAGTTATATTAATAATAACTGAGATGACAAATTAATTAAGACTAGCTTGGTGACAAACCAGGAACTCTTGATATCATTGAAGAATTAAAAGCACTTGGTGGAGATATTGTTGTCCCAGAAAGTTATACAAAAATATGGTACTATATTTTTTCTTTTTTTTACTACTATTGCCATTTATTTTGTATATGGATTTATGTCTTTAGTTCATAGCATATATTATGTTTTGGCTTCGATGACAAGATGTAGAGTGTTGAACTTGATTCCAAAGGAAACAATTGCTGAATACTACGCTCAAAGATCAACACTGGGAGGATTTCTCATCAAGGAAGGCACCTTCATCTCTCCCACTGCTCCTGGGTATACTTTACCAATATCTTCCCATTTTTATTCTTTTGAACACTATCATAAAAAAAAATATACACTATTCATAATTCCATGTTTCAATACAGTAATATTTTATTGTATAATAGTGGAACTACCATCCATCTCATTTATTTTAACTACCACACACGCACTATTTATACTAAGCACTAATTTATTATGTCTATTTCATTCTACTTTTTCAATTGATTTTATCAAATGGATAAAATTTGGATAGATTACAAATCTCTTAATAAAGAGAAGTATATTATAGGGCTCTAAATTTTCTTGATTTTGCATTTTCAAAATCGTCCAAGGATGGAAAAATTTTATGCCCTTGTACCAAAAAATGTGTCAACTGCAAGTGGTGCTCTCGGATGGATGTTTACGAGCACATCATTAGTTATGGGTTTCTAAAAGGATAGGTTGGATCTTTATTGGTGAACAAGTTGGCTCATCTAGTTCTTTGGGTACATCTCAAGTAGAAGGTGAGTTTGATCATGTTATGGATACATCGGTTCATGATGCATTCACAATGCATGCAACTAATGAGAGTGATGATACAGATATAAATATGGAGGATGAAGATTCTGCAACATTCATGAATAAGCCTAGTGTTCAACAATCTGAAGACAACAATAATTCAGATAAGTTCTATTAGTTGTTAAGAGAGGCATAGCAAAGTCTTTATCCTGGATGTAAGAAGTTTACAAAATTGACATTCCTTGTACATTTGTATCACTTAAAGTGTCTAAATGGGTGGACTAACAAAAGTTTTTCGATTTTATTAGAGTTTTTAAGTGATGCATTACCAGATGAAAATACTTTTCCCAAATCATTTTTTGATACAAAGAAGATTATTTCAGGGTTAGGTCTATTATATGAAAAAATTAATGTTTGTCCCAACAAATGCATATTGTATAGGAAAGATTTGACTGATGTTGAAATTTGCCCCAAATGCAATTTGTCAAGATGGAAATGCAATTTCTCAAAACAATAAAAGCTCTTAATGAATATTTGTCTAACATTTCTAGATGTGTGCAAGTGAAGGAACACAAAATATTTGGTCTCAAAAGTTATGATTGTCATTTTTTAATGCAAGAGTTTCTTCCTATAGCTATGAAAGGTTGTTTGCCAGACAAAGTGAGTTTAGTTATATCTGATCTTTGTTGTTTCTTCAAGGAGTTGTGTGGCTAGGTGCTTAATGAGCATAATTTAGAGCACCTAAAACATCAAGTAGCTCAAACATTATGCCAATTAGAACGGATTTTTCCTCCATCTTTTTTACCGTAATGGTACATTTGGTAATTCATTTGGCACATGAAGCAAGAGTTGGAGGTCATGTACATTATCGATGGATGTATCCTATTGAAAGGTATGAATACTTTTTAATCATTTTAAAACATTCTAGAGTTATAAAGTAAAATGACAGTATCTTAATTTGTAACCTAAAATTTTCTTTTTAGGTTCCTTTTGACTCTAAAGTCATTTGTTCGTAATCGAGCACGAAGGATCTATTGTAGATGGGTATTTAGCTCATGAATGCTTGCTATTTTGTTCAAGATATCTATATAGGGTGGAGACTCGTTTTAATCAATATACTCGAAATGATGATTCATGTTTTGTGAAAAATGCAAGTGTTTTAAATCCTAGAGGTAGACCATGAAAACAACAATGAACACACACAATAAACAAGAGAGGGTGAATTCTATAAAAAAGAGTCTTTAAAATTTCTTTAAAACAAGCAGCGGATTTAGAATCTTTATCACAATTAAACCAAGAATGTTTCAATCAATCAAACCACTCAGTTCAAGAATACAATTGTTAAAAGCTTCACTTGTTGAGTAATAAAGATTTCACCAAGAATCACATATTAAGATGATAAGAAGAGATTAAAGAAATTAATCAACACAAAGAGCTATATTGGTTCACCTCTCAACAAGAGAAACTACATTCAGTTTCTTCAAACCAAACCTTGGTTAGAGTTCCACTATTAACAAAATTTGTTCTTTAAAAACTTACAAAAGATCACCCTTTATCAACCCTAGATAAAGAACTGAAATCTAAAACCTTATTAGACTTCTAATGACCAAGACATAGAGAACACTACTCTACTCTTTCCTCTAGAGAACCCTACTCTAGAAAAGCTTTAAAGAACCTCTTTGTAATAGCAACTTACAAGCTGAAATGTAAAAACAAATTACACATAGAAACTAATGGAGAAACAACCTGATGATCTACAGTATAATAATGCATATGATTACCATTCTTGATGAAGGTTGAAAGCAAACAAGTTTCAAACCAAACTCTCCAAAAGCTTGTTTGAAATCTTGCCCAAGAAATATTTCAATATACCATGAAGATTTGAATATGTGGACAAGAGCTTTGTTACTCAAAGAATTCTTCTTACTTCAGAAGGTTTTTGAAAACTATAAAAATACGTAGTGTAGTGAGTTGTGATTTTCAAAAGACTCAACAGCTATTTATAACAAATTGCTGTAACTGAATGTAATCGATTAAATCGCCTAATAAATCGATTAAAACTTCATTTGTAATCGATTGAAAACAACTTTAATCGATTAAAATGTTCTTCAGTTTTTTGGAAAAGTTATATAAACAAAGTAATCGATTATTTTGATCTGTAATCGATTACTATAAGGATTCATTGTTCCATAAATGAACTAAGTAATCGATTACTGATAAATGGTAATCGATTAACACAGTCAAGTCATGTTCTGTGTTTATACTGAGTAATAGATTACTTAATGCTGGTAATCAATTATTTTGTTCTTCTAAGCTCAGTTAATAGATTACCAATATATGGTAATCGATTAACACAGTGAAAAATAGTTTTTCCAAAAACTTAAAACCATGAGCACTTGGCTTTTATGCAATCATGAAATCTTAAAGCTTTTTCACAAACCATGTTGTTTTGTTAAATTATGAATGCAAGCCAATGAATCATGTTTATGCAATGCTATGGATCATAGGATGTAACTCTCATACATCTAAATATTACAAATGTCTTCAATTGAAAGACATGTACAAAGCTAAAACTCATATAGACTTCAGCATACATCTTGATCCTTCTTCAAGCTCCCCCTGTGTCTAACAATCTCCCCCTTTTTGACTTTGATCATGCCAAAAATTCAATTGAACATATTGAGCCTTTATGTGCTTTCAAGAAATGAATGTTAGGAGCTTTACACTTGATATCTGAAATCAATTCAGCTTTTGCAAAGAACAAGTATCAAGCATACTTTGCATAAATATATATTCATTTTATTGCTCCCCCTATCTTAGGTAATATGATATTAAATTCAAATAAGAGCAATAAACAATTCAGAATTAAGAATTCAGAGTAAATCAGATAGGATTTAATTGCACTTGCACATCATATATTTGTTCATTTTTCTCTCCCTCAATATGTTAGTATGTTCTTATTTTTCTCCCTCTTTTGGCTTATCAAATTCAAAAAATAATCAAGTGATATATGACATAAGCAAAGTAAGATGTAAACACCATAAAAGGGAATTTTATCCATTAATGATAGGTGCAGAACAAGAAACATACAAGCAAAGACTTTGAAATAATCCTCAACCCTAAGTAATCGATTAATACGACATTGTAATCAAGAGAGATTTTGATTCTGAATGCATTTAAACCACAAGTAATCGATTAATTTGTCATTGTAATCAATTACTCCAACAAGATTCGAATTTGAAAAGCACTGAAAGTACCAAGTAATTGATTAATTCGTGTTATAATCGATTACACCAAAGAAGTTTTGTCTCTAAGATTGTCTCTAAACCTAAAATAATCGATTAAGATTCATAGTAATCGATTAAAATAGACAATTATGCAGATTGAACAGTGTTTTTCATTAGGATTTTGAATTTTAAGCATATGTGATGAATAGCCAATTTAAATGGTATATTATGTAGTCAAGCACCTTGTAAGCATGCTAGCATATATTAAATTCATCAAGAATACTTAGCATGTTCCTAAGAACATAGAATTAATTCAAGATAAGGGTTTTTTAGTTATACCAACCAATGAATGATCAATAAACTCAATTGAACAATTACCCTTTTGAATGTGATCTTTAAGGAAATGAAGCCTAATCTCTTTGTGTTTGTGTCCACATCATTTACTTTTGAGTAGATGATAGACTGATTAATCTTTGTCATTTGATTCATCCTTTTTTCCTTCTCCTTTTCCTTTATAGTTATCTTCATAAGTGACTAATCCTTCATCTTTTAGAGTCAAATTTGTAAGCATGAATAAGTCACTTATCAAGTGTCTAGAGCATTTCCTGTCTAAGTACCATAATTATGATTTTGCTCTAACACACACCTGCAAAAATCAAACTAATTGTCAAAGAAAGGTGTAAGGACCCTCATTCTTAGCACCTAACCCCGCGCTGTCGCACGGGGATTCACATGAGAAAACCCTGTGGAGGGTGCGGCGCAGATGGCGCTAGGTCTAGCGCTGATCGCGCCAGACCCACTGGAAGCTGACGTTGGGAGCGTCAATGTGGCGCCAGGGACGCCAGAGGTTTTCCAGCCGGAGCGGGTCGCGCCAGAGACCGCGCGGTTAGCGCGGGAAGTGGCCTGGAAAACCAATTTTCTCTGGAATTTCACGCGGCCAGCGCCAGAGGTGGCGCGGGTAGCGCCACAGGTTTCGAAAGGTTGACGCGGTTAGCGCGGGATTGGCGCTGTTAGCGCCAGTCCACCGCCATTGTGGCGCAGGAGGTGGCGCGGATCGCGCCAGACCTCGGGCAGGCTGAGTATATAAAGGGTAGAACGCGAAAATGGAGGGGGAGAGTGAGTTTTCTTCTTCCTTGGACCTCCAACCTCCATTAATGGCAGTTCCAAGCTTTCTGGGACCTTATATACTAGCCTAAACACTTTCCTGAGACCTATAACCTTGTTAGAACCGATTAGAAA
>PYAF01003228.1:82494-98982 GCA_007407185.1 Glycine tomentella
TGTACAGACCTTTGATGATATGTATATGATACTTTCCCCTGAGTATATGTGTTGTATCTTGCTATTCTGCCTAAGAATCTTGTTATCTGTCTTAATTATGTTTGATTGGATAACTGGATCAGCAGGGGCGTGATTTATGGTTTTGTATATATATTTCTCGACATATTTATGATTCCATACATAATGTATCAAGAAATGCGATTCTGTGCTTCGACTGAAAGTTTATTTTATATTTATATGATAATCTGATATTATTAATGATAACATGTCGGAGGCCTACGGGGTGTTACAAAAGGTACCCACTCGATGTTGGGTCCATATGGATTAGTCATTTTCTTCTTTTTCTTTGGAACCCAAATGTAATCTCCATTAAACACATGGAACCTTTTAGCATAGCACCTATGAGATGTATGACCTTCATGTAGTAATTGCAAGTTACCGATTTTGATGCTCTTTCAAAATGAGTCATGTGATTATGCTTTGTTCTTTAAAAACCTCTTTGATTCTTTTGTTTTGGTGGTACAAACTTTGTATTTCCAAAAGGTTTTGCTCCATGTTTGTAACCCAAACCAAAAGTATCTCCAACATATTTTTGTACACTTAGCATTTGATATAAAGTTTTTTCAAAATATCAACCAAGTAAGAATTTTCTGAAAGAAATTGCATATATTTTTCAAATTGACTCTTTTGAAATCATCCAATTCTTTTTCTAAATCTTTGCAATTATCTACATTTGTAGAAGAAGCACACACACATCCACTAGCTTTGTAGCTTGAAAGAAGTTTCTCATTCTCTTCTTTCATCTTACAAAATTCAGCTTGCTGTTCAGCAAGTTTAGTGATATGCCATTTAAGGTTACCTTTCAGCCTTTTGTTGGATTTTGCAAGCTTTTGGACCTCTTCATGCATATCATGGAAAGCATCAAAAAGTTGATCAAGTTTACTTTTGATTCAGCACTTGAGAGTTCTTCATCTTCACTAATTGTGGAAGTGAAGCATACATTAGCCTTTTCATTCTCACTTGATGAATCAAATGTTGTTGAGGCATTGTCTTCCCATTTATTGCATGCTTTCTTTGATTTCTTTTCACCTAGATGCATCTTCAAAAATATAGGACATTCAAATTTAAAATGGTCTGGCTTACCACATTTGAAGCAGGAGAAGTTTGCATTGTTGTTGTTGTCATTTCTCTTGTTGAACTTTGAGAACTTCTTGTTCTTTTTGTTCTTCAAGAAATTGTTGAATGTTTTGACTATTAGGTTCAGATGTTCATCACTTTCATCTTCACTTGAGTATTATTCCTTTTTCACATTAGAAGTTGCAGCATTGAAAGTTATACTCTTTTGCTTTTTATCTACATTTTCATCATGTGTTAATTGAGACAATTCTATTCATACTCAAGAAACTTACCAAATGTAGCCATGGACATCTTAGATAGATATTTCGATTCCTTGATTACTGTCACTTTTGGTTGTCATGGTCTTGTTAGACACTTCAAGATTTTGATGTTTAACTCTTCAACATCAAATATCTTCCCAAGACCAAGAAGATGGTTCACACTGTGAGTAAATTTTGTTTGGAGCTGAGATATGTTTTCTGTGGTATTCATCTTGAACATTTCATACTCATGAATCAAGACATGTTTCCTTGATCTTCTGACTTCATATGTCCCTTCATAAGTGACTTCCAACATCTCTCACATCTCCTTTGCACTTTTACACCTAACAGTTCTAAAGAATTCATCAGAAGAAAGTGCAGAAGTAATCATGTTCTTAGCTTTAAAATCATATTGAACAACTCTCTTTTCTGCATCAGTCATCTCACCTCGTTCTTTGGGAATCATATTATTACCAAAAATTTTCATAGGAACCAAATGACCTTTTTCTATTGCATTCCATGCACCAGAGTCATTTGATTGAATGAATATTTGCATTCAATTTTTCCAAAAACTAAAATGCTCTCCTTCAAACATCGGAGGACGAATGAGGGAGACACCCTCTTTAAAGGTAATCTGTATGGTATTCATTTTTTTTTTAAAAAAGATAATGATCTTGAATAACACTCAAGAACCTGCTATTTATGCCAATAGAAAACAACAATGAACACACACAATAACCAAGAGGGGGGTGAATTGGTTAAAACAAAGTCTTTAAAATTTCTTTAAATCAAGTAGTGGATTTAGGATCTTTATCACAATTAAATCAAAAATATTTCAATCAATCAAACCACTCAGTTCAAGAATACAATTGTTAAAAGTTTCACTTGTTGAGTAATAAAGATTTCACCAAGAATCACAGATTAAGATGATAAGAAGATATTAAAGAAATTAATCAACGCAAAGATCCTAAATCTCAACAAGAGAAGCTACATCCAGTTTTTTCAATCAAACCTTTGGTTAGAGTTCCACTATTAACAAAATTTGTTCTTTACAAGCTTACAAAAGATCACCCTTTATCAACCCTAGATAAAGAACTGAAATCTAAAATCCTATTAGACTTCTAATGATCAAGACATAGAGAATCCTACTATACTTTTCCCTCTAGAGAACCTACTCTAGAAAAGCTTTAAAGAACTTCTTTGTAATAGCAACTTACAGAAAAATGTAAAAACAAATTACACACAGAAACTAACAAAGAGAAACAACCTGATGATCCACAATATATGAATGCATATGATTACCAATCTTGATCAAAGTTGAAAGTAAACAAGTTTCAGACCAAACTCTCCAAAAGCTTCTTTGAAATCTTGCCCAAGAAATCTTTCAATACACCATGAAGATTTGAATATGTGGACAAGAGCTTCGTTACTCAAAGAATCTATTCTTACTTCAGAAGACTTTTGAAAACTATGAAATTTTGTAATATAGTGAGTTGTGATTTTCAAAAAAACCCAACAACTATTTATAACAAACTGCTGTAACTGAATGTGATTGATTAAATCGCTTAAGTAATCTATTAAAACTTCACTTGTAATCGATTGAAAACAACTTTAGTCGATTAAAATGTTCTTCGATTTTTTGGAAAGGTTATATGAACAAAGTAATTGATTATTTCGACTTGTAATTGATTACTACTGGGATTCATTGTTCCATACATGAACTAAGTAATCGATTATTCATAAATGGTAATCGATTAACACAGTTAAGTAATGTTTTGTGTTGATACTGAGTAATTGATTACTTAATGCTGGTAATCAATTATTTTCTTCTTCAAAGCTCATGTAATAGATTACCAATATGTGGTAATAGATTAACACAATGAAAAATAGTTTTTCCAAAAACTTGAAACCATGAGCACTTGGCTTTTATGCAATCATGAAATCTTAAAGCTTTTTCAAAAACCATGTTGTTTTGTTAAATCATGAATGCAAGCCAATGAATGATGTTTATGCAATGCTATGGATCATATGATGTAACTCTCATACATCTAAATATTACAAATGTCTTCAATTGAATTGCATGTACAAAGCTAAAACTCATCCAAGCTTTAGTATACATCTTAATGCTTCTTCAAGCTCCCCCTGTGTCTAACAGACCATTAGGGAGAAAGAAAGTTGGATTCAATGTGAAGAAGAGAAAAAGAACTTCTCAAATTTTTTTTGATAAGAAAGCATTGGTTCAAGCACATATATATGTATATGAGAAAAAAAGCTATAGATAAAGAGGTATGAATTTATAATACAACTTATTCAAAGATTTAACTATGATATGATATTTTACAAAGAAAAAAAATTATTTTAATTTAGGTACCTACAAATGGTTCTACTAGTAAAAATCATCAAACTACAAGCGATCCTAACTAGAGGTGAGAATTGACTCGAACTAATCAAGCTTTATTATATATTTTCTATTCTAATATGAATTTTAAGCTTAGGGTTAGGCCAAGTTAGTTGATTCACATATCTAAGCAACTCCAATTGAGAAGTTACCACATCTATTATCATAAAATATTCATTTGTATATGTTAATATATATTCCTTTATGTCATTGTAATAGCTTGCAACAATGAAGATAACCAAGTAATGGTTTTGCGGTAAGGACATTTTCTTCTTGCATATATGCTTGATCATTTTTAAAATTTGTTGCTAACTTAGGTCATGAATGTGGACATCGGTGATTACTTGAATATGGTTATTCTGTTGGTTATTGTGAATCTGGAAATCATCTCGGCTTTGCTAGGTGTTTTGGGACAAAAATACTTTTGTTTGTTTTTGTGATTTTACTTGGATGTGGCTGTTCTTTTGGTTATTGTGGATGCTAGATATCATCTCATCTTTGTTAGGTAGTTTGGGATACATAAATACTCTTGTTTGTTTCTATGATTATGTGACTTCCCTGGGAAATAGACCTTTTTCCCTTTCATCCCTCAGAGAGAGGAGTTTAATTAGTCTGTGTTTGTCAATTTTTAATGTGTGCTCTAATATTTCAAAACTACTAGAACTTCTTTTTTAAGTAAGACAATTACTTTATTGCGTAGATTAGTTCCTTGAACTTGTAAAAAGATTAGATGATTAACTTAGATACAATTGATAGTCATTTTTATCTAGATAACAAAATAATAATAATAATAATAATAATAATTTGGAAACGTAAAACATCCCAATAGATAATGGGCAGCGTGATTTTTTTATTATGTGACATTTACCTACGGTTAAGACTTATAAGTATAAGTTAATGGTTTGTATCTACAATCTTTCAATGGTAGGCATAAGTTAATGACTTTTACCTACAGTTGGAGTTGTAGGTACAAGTTAATGTTTTTACCTATAGTTAGAGGTTGTAGATATAAGTTAATGACTTTTAACTACGTGCATCGTGAATTATAGGAATCACACATAGTGACAATCAGATGTAATTGTAGGTGAAAGTAAATTTGTAGGTAAAACCTATAATGACATACTATAATTCATCATTGTACACCCCCTCAAAGTTGATGGCCAAAATGTCTGTAGGACAAAGTCTTTAATACATTTACCTACTCATTTATAACATTTAGTGATGGGTTTTGTCCGTAGGCTTAAGTCATTTTTCTTGTAGTGAATTTTGTATTTGTCCTTTTGGTTGTAGAAGGAGAAAAAGGTGTTGTGACATGATGTTGTAGCATTTTCTTTATGGCTCAAAGACGTTAGATAGGCCTTTGATTTGAGAGGTGGAAAAGGAGGTGTGATAGAGTTCACGGGGGTAGAAGAAAGAGGGGGAGGGAGGATGGATCCACACAAGGCAGTAATGACAAAATGGAGGGAGTAGGGGCATTGCAAACAAAAGAGGAAAAGTTGTGATCAAATACAAGGCATTCACAAAGGCATAAAGGGAAAAAGTCAATGAAGTGCTCCTCAGGGTGACAATTGCAAGGAGGAACAATTGTGAGGTTAAAGCAATTGTTGGAGTTACATTGTTGATGGTGGTAACAATGACAAAGGCTAAGGTGGTGATTGGGTAGGGAGATCCATAATCATAAATGGTGGTGTGAGAGGGTTTAGAGTGTGGTTTTGAAGAAAAAAGTGTAAAGGTGTGTTTGTGAGTTACTTTGTGTAACATAAATGTGAAAGTGGAGTGAAGAATATAGTTAGATGAGGGGGTGTCTTTTACTATAACTATTTGTGTGTGATAGAGAGAAGGAACCTATTTGGTTCCAACAGACTCAAAGAAAGTGAAATGAAAGGCATGGAGAGAAATATAAAAGTAAAATGTATATTACAAGGTTATTAATTAATACAAATATTGTTTTATTCTTTTTTATATCATTATCATTATAATAGCCATAAAAATATAATATAAATTTAATAAAAATATATTGATAATGGTAAAAGCGTTATACATCATTAATTATGACTTTTTAAGCATTAAAAATATTATTTTTATAAAAATTATTTTAAATGTCTAAAATAATTTCAAATGAATTAGTGGAATAAAGTAAAAAGTTATATTCATTTTTTTGATAAAGTAAGGTATGGAGAGCATCATAATAGCACTCATAATCCTAGTTAGGTTGACACCAATAAAACTATTAATCCTGTGTTGCATACCCTGATATTATTCATAAACAACATAACAACAAGAAAAGGCAGACAATAATACATCAATATTACATTCAAGTTACCCCAAAAATATTTTATGTGTCTGTATGTAAAGAAGATGAATCAAGTTACCTCAAAAATAAGTTTAACAAAGTTATTTTTTATCTTCACCCTTTATTTTCTTTCAACCTAACTGTTAAAGATGAGTTACTTGTTCGAACTATTATATTAATAAAATGAAGAATAACTTGCACAACTACAATAAGGGGATTCTACATTAGTTATGGGAAGGATATTACATCGGTTTCAAAACCAATACAGAATGTTGGGGTTGTAGAATATTACCACTTTCTACATTAGTTATTTTCTTAACCAATGTAGAAAAGTGATCACTTTCTACAAAATCGATGCATTTTCAGTTATATGTTATGTCTAATATTATAGGTTTCTGCCTATGTTATCAATTTTAGATTCGTCCCCTCCTCCCCCCCCCCCCCCCCCCCCCCAAAAAATAAATGTAGTTTTAGTATTGTTAGGTTTTCTCAATGGGAGGATTCAAACCTACAACTTCTTTCCACTTTTCTTATCCTTTCACCAGTAGACCAACCTTATGTCTCCTATCAATTTTAGATTCATACACATTATATATTATAAATTCAAAATCATAATCAATAAAAATTATAAACAACATACTCACAAAAATACATAAAGATTTTTAATGTGGAAATTCCCTCAAAGCAATGATAAAAACCATACAGGTAGTCCAAACTAGAGAAACAATTATACAAATATCAATAAATGATATAAAAGAGTTTTCAAGAGGTGCACATATAGTGATATTGATCAAATGCAAACTAAAAATAAAGCTTATAAAATGATAAATTAACTAGAACATGAAAATGCAAGAGTTGTTGAATGGAATGGCTTAACCAAGAGAGGGGTGAATTGGTAAATAAAAACTTTCTTAAGAAACTTTTGTAAAACTCCTTTTTTTTTAAGATTTAAATCTTGATTCTTAATGTTGATTTAGGTATTGAGTTGCTATGTTAATGAATCCTTTTCAATCCCTAGGTTCAGTTTTAAAGATTAATTGAGATATTAAGATCAATTAAAAATTCAAGGTTTTAAAGAACCTTTAACAAGAATGTAAAGAGATTAACGGATAGAGAAAATTACACAACCAATTTATACTGGTTTGATTTCAAATGAAATCTACATCCAATTTGATTCAAAGCAACCTGAGCTTAGATCCTTCCACTATTGAATATCAATTGTTTACACACATGTACAACTTCTTGAAAACCTATCAATAAAACACTAACATGTAGAAACCCTCAACATATTCCTAAACCTTGAGTAACCTGGCCCACTCAAGAGCAAACCTATATGCAAAGAAAGAAAAAAAAAACACCTAATTAGTGATAGATATGAAAATGATGGACTTAATTCTCTTCATGATTCCAAGGAAAAGATCCATTGATTCTTCAAGGTAAGAAAAAGATTTTGCATCAATTAATCAAAAGGCTGATGACACACAAGGTCTCTAAGCTCTGAGTGAAAATTTGAAGTGTAATAAGGAAAATGAATGTCACACTTGAAAGTCTTCAAAATTTTCGTTTTTACAGACCTCGAACAAAAATAATTGATTATATACTAGAGCCTAATAATCAATTAACTGTGAGAGTCTAAAATTGATGATTAATTGGTAAAAGTGACAATTGATTAATTTGTTGATATCACCACCTAGGTGTCATAAAGAACAACATAATTGATTATATCACTCGATAATTAATTAATTGGGAGAGCCTAGAATTGCTTCAAGACTAAATAATTGATTGTCTTAAGTGGATAATTGATCATTTGTGAGTCTTAAACAATTCTAAAAAATAGAGCCTCAAGATAATTGATTAATTTGTTCAAGTAGTCAATTATATTTTTCTTGGATTTAAAACTTAAGATTTTTCAAAACAATTTTCATCCATATTTATTCAATCCTTAACAAATATAAGCCATGGATCTTCACTAAGATATTAATTATGAGAAAATCGAAATACTTTTCTAACCTATGATGCTTGAGTTGCAAACATTCAAGCATAAAAACAATTATCACACATCCTAGTAGGCTAGAGTTCATAATAAATTGCTTTACAAATTACGTAACATATCATCATCAAAATTAAAGGCATAAATATAAACTCAAATGTCTTCATTCTCAACAATAGTTATACCTTTGCCTGACTGAGTATCAAAATCCTTTTGCTTTACATGTCTACCAATAAGGTAGTTTTTGCTTAACTCTACAACTATCTAGAATAAGATAGATAAAAAAAGTTAATGATGAATTGCAAGATAAAAATAATAATTTGAAAATTATGGAGGTCATGAAACCCTCATTGTGAAATTGAAGACTTTAAAGGGAAATTGAAACTTTCCATAAAAACATAAAAGAAATGAATGGTAGCAGAGATTTGTATACCTCTCAATGACAATAATGGTGGCATAGTGATGGTGAGACCATGGGTGTTAACGTCGGAGGATTTCATTTATCTTCATAACTTCTAGGTTTTTGAAGGTGGATTAAATTATTAAGAAAGAAAATGAACTTATCATAAAGAGATGGAAGAAAGCATGGTGCCAAATGATTGCTGCACAAGAAAGTTACAGAGGATCAAGAAATGATTAAGCTTCTCTTTGGTAAATTTATTCTACTGCATTTCATTTATGACTTGTGTATTTTCACGTTGTTTATGATGTATTCATTCAAGAAACTGATCAAACTTGAGAAGCCTCGATAGAGTTATGAGAATAAATAAAAATAATATTGCACAATTTTTTAATTCTTACAAATTAGAAAGTGATAGGAAGAGAAAAGAGAAAAAAATCGAGATAAAAATTGAGTGATCATGTGATGAAGTTAGAGAAAAAATGAACTGTAAAGGGTTGTAAAAAGTATCGTAAGAATATTTTGTGCTTTGATTTGGTTGCAACCTTAATTATTTTTCTAGATATCCATCTTGTTATTGTATTATTTTTCAATTTTATGTTTATATCATATATCATTGCTAATTTGCTGATCCATTTTTTTTTATCTTGACTTTTTTTTACCCGCATCTTAAAATATTCAAAAGCTTAAAGCTTAAAATTAAGCCTCACTTTTGGGTCTCGGAAGACGATTGTGGGAGTAAAATTCGGACATGCATTTTGTACGTAATATTAATTTATTTATTTTTAAAGTGACAACACCCTCAATTTCTATCTAATTATAGATATATTTCTTTCATTGGTAGCATGTATAGAATTATTTCTAAATTACGAGCGGCTACACTATAGTTGGTGTTAAGCTTCTTTTTCTCCTACGTACCAATCAAACTTCATTTTCTCTCATTGGTAGAATTTATAGAATATTTCTAAATTATATTACGAGTTAAGCTTCATTGTGTCCTACCAATCAACTTTTTCTCCTCACAGAGATTCTTGATGATGTGCTCTAGTAGTTAATGCGGTACTTGATTTAGAAAGATAAATAAATTAGCTTGGAAGTGTCTAATTCTCATATTTGACTTTGAAGAAACATACAACAACATTAATTATGTTTATTTATTTTTAATTATATAAAAACAAGAACGGCCTTCAAGAATTAGATTTTGGAATATTCTTTTAGAACTAAAATTAAAATTTTGTATGTTGTATATCAATTATCAAAGCCATGTTCTCCCCTTCCTCCCACTCAATATAAGGGACGCACACAACATGGGATTGAAGATTGTGTCCTTCGTACTATTCCCTTTCTAAATACATCCTCATAAGCATATAATATTCATGGTTCAGGTTTGGAAACTTATCTGAAAAAAAACAAGGAATCATATCAATTTAGTTGAAGAAAAAAACAAACGGTTATAACTATTAACTTCTACTTAAAACATAAAAATCACATCAGCATGTACAAATCACATACTTTCTTGGTGTAAACTATAAATATCCTCCACCAAAAATTATCCTACTTGAGCGGAGATCATTATAGATACCAAAAATTTTCTTTCGAATATTTAAAATAATTACATATTCAAAAATCAAACCCAAGTTTATCTATTAACCTGCATTAAAGATATTAGATATTATCTTTCATAAATCAACATTAAATCATTATAAAAATTAAAATTTTCTTCAAATATTTAACATAATTATATATTTATAATTCAAACTTAATATCACTTATTACGTTATAAAAACTTAATCAAACAAGATTATCTAATTAATCATGTACAGTTCCATTAAACTTGTATCAACCTTTTGACTTCTATACCTTTAATTTATCTCCACACATACATATGCCGAGTCCTATCTCCTGCCAAGATTTTGCTGCAGTCACGCAGTGCAATAACTGCTTGCAGCAGCAGAGATAAATCAAAATCAAGAAAATTTATAGCCAGGCTTAATGGCTTTTAATTCATTATCCTAATCGATACATATATTATAAATATAGGTCTTAATTATTGTTTTAATCCCTAAATATAGGGTATTTTTTAATCCTTAAAATTTAAAAATATTATTTTAGCCCCTACATTTTGAAAATTACTTTTTTAGTTTTTACATAAAATTGACATCTTGTGGTGGATTTTTCAGTATTTTATAACAGTTTTAAATGTAAATTCAATGATTAAAAAAATAAAATTAATTTAATTAAGATAGTTAAAAATTATCACAAAATATCAATTTATTATATCAGGATTAGAAAAATGCAATTTTCAAAATTTAAAGATAAAAAAACATTTTTAAATTTCAGAAATTAAAAAAACACATCCCAAATTCAAGACTAAAACAATATTTAAGTTTAAATATATTGACTCATCTCTCCAACCGACAATGGGAATTTGTAACTCACTCACAACCTCTCTAATTGTCTATTTAATTTGACAGCACATGCATGCATGCACGCATTTATTGGCTGGGGTCATTATGCTGTGAAGTTTCTTAATTAGAGGGGTGATGGTGATGGAATACATTCATTCATTAGCGAGATACTCACTACTCAGTGAACAGTGGTGATGATGATACCTGATATAGCGTTTTCAGTTTGCATCTTTCATGAAAAAGCAACAACTATGTAGTACACAAAGGAAAAATTCGTCTCTCGTTTTTCCCTTTTGCCAACATTTATGTTTATGTATACCAAGCATTACTTTGGATAGATATATGTGGTGAGAGGATATTGTATACATTTCTTTTTAATAAACTGAGACTATACATACTGTACATGTGGGCACCGATTCTTGACAAATATTATACATTAGGAAAATAATCAATGATCAATTGAAAAAAAAAATGGAGTTATAAGGTGATAAAAGGAGAAGAAAAAAAGGAGATTTTCCGATAAGAAAAAAATAACAATTAATATTTTTAATAAAAAAATTAGAAAAAAATAGATTCTGAAGTGTGTTAAAAACTTACTGTAAATTTTTTTAGGATACTATCAATTCTTTTAAACCATCACTTTACAATAAAATATATACTTCATCCATTTTAAAATAAGTATCACATTTGAGGAAATAAATTATTTCAAAATAAGTGAAATTTTACCTTTTCACTATAATATTAATAGTAAAATTAATTTTATAAATTATTATTTTTCATTTATTTATTAATTTTTATTTATATAAAATAATTTAAAATGACATTTATTTTTGAGTAAAAAAGAGAATATTATATTAATAAAATTATTTAAAATACTTTTATTTGATCTTGTTATGGACCCAATATATGGACCTAATAAAATGTCCCATTAATGGTCCATTAATTCAGAATCAAGATGTTATATTTTATTTAGTCACAAGATGACAGCAATTAACTTAGAGGTAACACCCTTATAAATAAGAAGTACGCTCACAGGTATATGCATTCTCTCTTGACTCTATTATATGTTGTCACTGTGCACACACATCATGCCCATTGGTTAAACGCCATCTCAATATCAAAGTGCACGGTAATCTACTTAGTTCTGGGTATTTCTTCCAAAGATACCTAGGAGAGAGTTATTGATCCAAGATTAACCGGCTAGTCATTCGACTAGACATCCATGTTCATAAAAACAGAACAATTGGCGCCGTCTGTAGGGACATTAAATTTCAAATGCTACATTCCCAATGGTAAACATGAGAAGTAACAATCAGACTGCACACCCACGCTCTGAGGCAGGTGTAAGGAGGAACTTACTTTCAAATCCTGTTTTGAAATAGGCGAATCCTCCACCCCTTCCAGATCAGAACACAGCACCACCTCAACCGGTGGACTATGATGTTGTCCATATAAGTGAAGAAGTTTTAGATGCAGCCTCCACTCCTGCTCCAACGACACGGGCAATCCCACCCAATCAGGTAGATGCTCACCGCCTGAACCAATTTCAAATGGTTCAAGGCCCAATGAGCATCTCATGAGCAACGTTCTCAATTCAATCCTGGCCCAGATGGATGAGATGGAAAGGAGGTATGCCTTACAAAGGCAAGAAGATATTAGGAACCTAGAACTACAAATGCAGGAACGTAATACTGCATTCTGGCGTGAAGAAGAGCGACATATCCGACTTACAGAGCAACGCTTCAGGAGCATGGAGAACTTGGCTCATAATGAGAATCAAGGACAGCAAAGTCAGCATGCAGACCAAAAAGGAAACACAAGTGTGGCTCGGGGTGATTTTGGAGGACCAGTCAATTGGATAGAGATTGGGGGTTCATCTCGAGCGAATGCTAAAGGTCCGGCTCAGTATCGAGACGCAAACCCAGTCCAAATCGATATTGGAAATGTGGCCCGTATGCAAGCAGTAGCTCCACCCCAATCTACTACTACGGAAGCAAATCAGACAGCCCAAGTCTGGGTTGTGATCCCTGGCATTCAGGAACCTGCAGTGATGGTTCAGAACCTGATTGTGGAGGAAGACCAAGATGTAGCAGGCTCGGCCAGAGAAGTTGCACCTCACCCAAGAATGGATGGGGCAGTTTACAGGAGGAAATACAGTAGGGGGTAGCATAACAACAGTCCTTTCACTGACAAAATTGTCAAGACCCACAAGTAAACATTGATGAGTTTGACATGCAAATGTGTGTAAGGGAAATTGATGATCCCATTATTTCCCATATTTTCGCTACAAATTTATCTGGGGCTGCGCAAACTTGGTTTCATACAATACCACCACGGTCAATCCAAAATTTTGTAGATTTCGGGCATAAGTTTCTGTTGAACTTTGCCACTAGTAAGAAACAACCTAAGTCCGAATTCGCACTTGGGAAGATAAGACAACAACCTAGTGAGACGCTCTAGAGTTATTTGGTTTGTTTCAAGGAAGCTGCCTTGCAGGTGCAAGGGTTAGAAGAAGAAGTGCATGTGCACCTCATCGCTGTCGGGTTGAATGGATCATCCCGACTGGCAAAGTCAATCTACAAAGATATAGTGAAATCCCTGATGGAGTTTAGGGCTCGATCAAAAAAGCATCTTGAGCTAGAACAAATGGAGATTGTCAATGCGGTCGGCAAAGAGAAAGAAAGAAGAAGTCCCAGAAGAAGAAGCCCATCTCCAAGGGGCAAGGAGCAGCAAGGGGGTCATAGCCAAGAAAGAAGTCGAGTTGGAAGAATAAGGGAGGATCAATAAGTCATGATTTCGGCGAGTAATGTTAATATTTTTCCTTTGTTATCAATAAGTCGTGGTTTCAGCAAGTTTCCCTTGATTAGGATTTGTAAGCTATAATTTGGCAACAAAGTTGTTTCTCCTTTATTGAGATCATGAGCCATTTTATAGCAAATTTGCAAATAAATAAAGTATTTTTGTCTTTATTGGGCCCAAATTAAAAGGTCTTTCAAAGAGGTAAAACTGGTCTCTGTAACCATAAAACTTCGACGAAAGAAGTCAAGATGGTGTACCGGTTTTTCAGGATATAAATGTTGTACTGGTCCTCTGGGATATAAATGTTGTACCGGTCCTCCGGGATATAATTGTCGTACCAGTCCTCCGAGATATAAATGTTGTACCGGTCCTCCGGGATATAAATGTCGTACCAGTCCTCCGGGATATAAATGTCGTACCAGTCCTCCGGGATATAAATGTCGTACAAGTCTTTCGGGATATAAATGTCATAACGGTCCTCCGGGATATAAATGTTGTACCGATCCTCCGGGATATAAATTCCGTACATGTCCTTCGGGATATAAATGGTATGTTAGATAAAGATTGACACTCCGGGATAAAAATGGTTCACAAATCAAAGGGCAAGAAAATGCCTCAAGCGGCAACAAAGTTAATATAGAAATGTCGGCGAATGAAGACGGGTTGTTTATCAAAGATCAAGGCAGCAAAGCCAAATGAAAAAATCTATGACAAACAAAGTCGGGCTTATATGTAAAGTCAGCAAAAAAGAATTCGTGTTCAAAGAGTAAGGGAGGACGCTTTTGAAATTCGAACCGGGTTAAAAACTCAAGTTGTAAAAGATCTTGAGGGTAAAGCCCAAGAAAGGGTTAAAAACTCAAGAAGTGCAAAAAAAAGAAGTTTGGTTCGCAGAGTAAGTGAGGATGCTTCCGAAATTCGAACCGGGTTAAAAACTCGAGTTGTAAGAGATCTTGAGGGTAAAGCCCAAGAGAAGGTTAAAAACTCAAGAAGTGATTGCTTAAGGGTAAAACCTGAACTGGTTAAAAGCTTCAGCTAATGAAACATAGGCAAAGCCTAATTAAAAATCTGAAACCGAGATACTTAAATTCGGGTTTAGATAAAATGGGGGTATAAAAATAAGCCTTCATGTGTACAATGCATCAAAGTTGTATTCTGGGCTAAGGAGGTGAACCGTCATGCTAACCCTAATCAGGTTGAAATGTTTAAAGTCTTGGTTAAAAACTGAGTTTGAACATGTGACAGATTGCCCTTGGTCCAGATTGCATTCCGTTAGTTTGAGCTGAAATGTAATGCGAAGATTTAGATAAAACCTTCGCATAATATAATACATGGGTTTTAATACCAGATGAATACTCAAGCAGACTTTGCGTAAGATATTTCTGACTTTGGCAAAGTCATTGAATAGAACTCTAAAAGTGTTTGAGTTCATATGTTAATGTGAAAATGAATTTCGGAATTATGTTCGATTTCATTGAAGAAAACTCTAAAAGTGTTTTGAGTTCATTTATCAAAATCAAAAGGTGTATGCCTTTTTTCACGATCAGAATTCAAAGTTCAACATAGTATACACCCCGACAATCTGGACTACCAGATTACCGGGCTGAGGGGCAAGTGTTACAGGACATAAATAAAGAAACAACCCGACATATATGAAAAATTGAGATCAACCATCCTTACTAGGGACAGTCATATAAATCAATGTATGTCAAGAAAATAAGCAAATAGACAAGCCAGTTGCGGAAAATGGTGCGCAAATCAGAACCCATCAGAGTTGGAAGACGGGATTGTGTCAACTAATACATCCCGGCTGCCTAGAAGCTTCAAAAATCGGGCTGGGAGGAAACTGTTATGGACCCAATATATGGGCATAATAAAATGTCCCATTAAAGGTCCATTAGCTCAAATCTCAATATTAAATGAGGAAATCTCAAAAACATGCATAACAGTCATCGAATGAGATCCCAACAAACAAATATCCTAATCCCAACAATCAGGGATTATATTCTATCTAATCAAGAGGTTATATTTTATTTAGTCACAAGATGATATCAATTAACCTAGAGGTAACACCCTTATAAATAAGAGGTACGCTCACAAGTATATGCATTCTCTCTCGACTCTATTATATGTTGTCATTGTGCACATACATCACGCCTATTGGCTGAACGCCGTCTCAGCATCAAAGTGCACAGTGATCTGCTTAGTTTTGAGTATTTCTTTCATATATACCTAAAAGAAAATTATTGATCCAAGATTAATCTACTAGTCATTCGACTAGATATTCCTATTCATAAAAACAGAATAGATCCAATAATCGATAATATCAGGGAAGAGGATCCATTTCTTCATTTAATCTTCATGTTCTAGTGAGATAAAAACAAGATATAAGTGTATATGTTATATGAAGAAAGAGATGGAAAGAAATGATTAGTATTAGTAAAATGTAAGTGTTTATATATCTATATGTTATTCGTAATAATAAATTTCTCAAATTGACAGAGAAAAATTTTTCCTTAATTTTTAAATGGAAGTGTATTCAAATTAGCACACAAACAATCATCTGTCAAGGGTGGAATTTTTACCACTTATTTAATTTAAAATATTTTTATTACATGTCAAAATAACAAAATAATTTTATATGTTTAATTTTGATTCATTATTAGCATAAAGTTTCTGGTACTATTATTAAAATATATTTACTAATGAATTAGCAATTTTAAATTATAGAAAACAATATATATTAATATAATATCAAATTCCTTTGAAAGACTGAGATAAAATTTGGTCTGACTGAATGCTTAAAAACTTTTATAAGCTTACAATT
>PYAF01003228.1:108639-118732 GCA_007407185.1 Glycine tomentella
ATAAAAATGATATATTAGAATATATATATATATATATATATATATATAATGAATGAAAAATAATTTAATAAGTTGCAGAATTGAAAATGTTGACCTATTTAAAATTGAAGTTATTCTACTTTGTTTATACAACATAGATATATTTAATTAGTTGTGTGTAAAATTAATTAAGAAGAAACAATATTAAATAATTTTATTCTTCAGTAATATTTTGTATGATTAGACTTCTAAGTTATTAAAAACTGAGAAAATGCATTATGGGAAATCTCTCATTAGTTTCAATAATCCAATTCTGAAATTTGTCACCATGAAGACCCTTTATAATTTGTTTTTATTTCTAATTGTAACAAAGATTGAATAAAAATAAATAATCTGTAATGATTTAAATTTAAATTTATATCTTCGAGATAAATAAAATATTAGAAAATTTTATTTCACTAACATAAGATTCATTATTTTATACTTTTTAAGAGATTATTTTTATATAATAGTGTAAAAACTTTACACTATCAAATAATCATTTAATAAATTTATCATATGATAACTTATAATTGAATAATAATGTAAAATTCTTTATCTTATTAGTATACAAAACTACTAAAGTGTATAGGCCTTTGAAATAATATATAAAGCATAAGTTGTACGTTGAAATTATTTAGTCAATATAAATTAAAATATTTTGTATTGCCAATTCATTATTGAATTTTTCTTGTATATTAATCACTTAATTTTATTTTTTCTAGTTCCTATCTTTAATTATTAATTAAAATGGAATATTGTGAATTATTTTAAGCTGAAATGCATATTTATAAAAAAAATTGTTTTTAATTATTATTGCTTATGAAATATATTTAATTTAAAGCAACTAATATAAAAATTGTGTTATTTTAGTAGTATTAGTGGGGGGGGGGGGGGGGGGGAGCTTAGTTTGAGGCTAAACTTAAACATGCAAATGGAGTGAGACAATTTTTTTTAAGGAACTCGACAAAATAGTCTTGTAACTTCGGAAGAAGGGTTGAGGGCGCCTCCTTACAAAGGGGGACGCATTGACCAGGTTCGGACAACTATTTACCGAAAACACATGTATCTGCAAAGTCGTAATACCATGTATGGAGGCTGATGTCTGTCTAGTGTCAAAAGGTCAAGGAAGTTGGTGACATGATGACAGAGAAACCGACAATCATATTTAATTTTATATAATATTTTCTTTTACAAATTTAAAATGGTTATTATATATAATTTGATAACCATTTAATCCAAAGAATATTGTCATTTTTAATAAGTAAGATTGTCATTAAAACAACCATTTAAATAAAATTGTTAACGTACTCTCTACTAAAATCCTTACATTTAATATAGATAAATTAAAAATGTTAACCATTATTGTTATTTTGATTAATATAAATTTAAATATTTATTTAACAATCTGTTAGAAAACAAAAGGTTATGTTAATTATTATAAGTTAACATTTATTCATAAGTATAGAACAGTTTTTCTTAGTATAAGTAAATACAGTATAAGATGGAGCAATTTTCTCCAAAAGACCTTAAATCAATTAGTTTTACAAGTAAAGACGGATTAAACGTTTTGTTTATATTTGGATCTCAAAGGTCTGAAAGTTAAAAATTCAAGAGCTGTCAATAAAATCCTAAAATGTATGTGAACATGATAAGAGGTGATCACCCTTACTTAAGAAATGTGATTGGATCAAAAGATTAATGATCAATATTAGAAGTTCAAATTGAAGTCTGTCTAATATTCTCGGTCAGTATTAGTTATTCTTGCTGAAATGATCTCGATCCGATGTTCCACGTTTTAAATTTCAAGAGTCCTAATAAACTCATGTACAAAGCAGTCAAAGCTAGATGAAACAAAAGAAAAAGAAAAAATCACATGTTCATTTATATCAAAAATAAAATTGAAAGAAATCAATCAACAAACGTTTTTAAAGGATATTTTAGATTTTTAAGATTTTAAAGGAATTCGTAAAAATTTTAACAATATTCAAAATTATTGATAAAGATCCATAAAATTTTCTCACCTAACACTTTAAATAAAATCTTCCTATATAAAGGACTATAAACTTGTTACATAATAAATCGATTTTCTCTAACATATTTACAAACACAATAGATTCATTCATCTTCAATCATCAATTATGTTAATAGTATAAAAAATATATACTGCAATATCTATTAGTAGCATGAATACTTTTAGTCATTTGCAAAATAACAATTCCACAAATAAAATCATGTTCAACAATTTTTTCAAACCTCATTTATGGATGTAGAAAAAAAAAGTCAAGTAACAAAAAATAAACCATTTATATATTTATCTGCTTAAACATTAGTCAACTTCTCATATTCATTAAAAATAAACATGTAATCAAGATGTCCCAAATTTAAAGAATAACAAAAATCTCTCATATCACACTTCGAGGACATGTCCATGGGTCGAAATAGTAAAAAAAATTATGAATGTATATCGTTTTCAACAAAAAGACAAGGGATTATATATGATGAGGAAAGAAAAAATATGTCAATTTGCAGGAAAAGAAATAAATAAATAAAGTGTCAAGAAATGTCATGGGTTTGAGTGAGATTGTTTTATATGTATTTTATATTAAAAAGTCTAATGAAATCCATTAAAATTCATCCTAAAAAAGAAATTATCGAAATTTATATACTTTTGAATACCAAAAGACTTTTTTAAGTTATAAAAATATTAATGGAATACCGACAAATTTTATTGAATTAAAAAAAATCCTAATAATCTTGATTGAATACCACAAAACTTATTTCTACTATTTAAAAATCTTGATTGAATACATGAAGTTTTTTTTTAAAAAAAAAAAAATCTTTTAAAATCTTTTGAAATCCTAATTGAATACACTCCCTTAATTTTTAATTGAGATTGATGCAATTAATTTGGTTATTAACTAACTTTTTTAGTTAGCATAAATCGATTTTTGTTCTTATATTTGAGACTGAAGGAAATGTATATAACTTTTAAGATAGTTATTAACTTATTATAAAAATCAACAAACTTACTATATATATAATGATTTGTTGTTAAATGACTATATAAAATTATATATTTTACAAGCTAATACATCACCTATTCTCTCTCTATATATATATATAACCTATACATGGTTGGTCCTGAAATTTTTAGTGCCTCGACCAAAATGAAAAAATCATACCCTCATAATCATTTAAATATATCGTCCTTACACTTTTTGGTGCAAAACTCATTAATAATTTGTTCACAATCAACATTTGTAAAAAAATAATTTCAATAAAAATTAAAGCAAAACTATTTAATATCTGCCTTATGACATAGTAAATAGGATTTTAACATTTTTAATTTTGACAAACTTCTTTACTATATGCAACAATAACATAAATAGTTAATATTATTTTATAAGTTAAAATGCATTAGGAAAGGAATTCAAAGAAATAAATATCATAAAGCTTGATTTTAATCAATTGTTAAAACATCTCTTATAACTTTTAATTCTTCAAATAAAATTTAACCATCAAGATCATAAGAAATATCAAGTTTTAGAGAAGTTTCATTTAGAGAGGCTAAAATCAAACTTCAAAACAATGAGAGAGAACAAAAACTAGAGGAATGTTAGAGTCATTCTTTTTAACATTTTTTCTATGATTGACTGAAATATGTTAAAAATCATCAATTTTGTTAGGTCTTACTTCTCATTTTTTAATGACTCTCCTTATTTAGAAATGAAATCCACTAAAATGATGATCTTCTGGAAAGGCGTTAGATTTTGAAAATAGAGGTCACACTATTATCATTGCATATACAAATGTTGATTGGGCTGGATCTCCGAGTGATCGCAACTCAGCCTCAAGGTATTGTATCTTAATTGGTGGGAATCTCATTTCTTGGAGGAGTGAGAAACAAAATATTGTGGCCAGATCTAGTGCAGAGGTTGAATATCAAGTTACGTCTATTGCTTCATGGGAGCTGATCGATTTGGTTGAAACAACTCCTTAGTGAACTCAAATTCTGTAAAATTTGGTCCATGAAACTTATTTGTGACAATCAAGCAGCCTTGCATATAGCATCTAATTCGGTCTTCCTTGAACGGATCAAACACATTGAAATAGATTGCTACTTTATGCAAGAGAAAATAATTTATGGAGAAGTCACCACTTCTTTTATCAATTCAAATAATGAATTGGTAGATATCTTTAGCAAGTCACTTAGAGTGCCAAAGATATCCTTCATTTGTTTCAAGTTGAACACATGTGATCTATATGTTCTAGTTTGAGGGGGAGTGTTGAGATTATGATTGAAAATTTGATTTAGTTGATTGATTTGATTGAAGTATGATTCGTTTCTCTATAACCTCATTTACTATCTTTTAATAGAATTTATTATGATTGTATAATCCCTAATCCCTATTATCAATGGATTTTTTTCTTCTTTTTTTTTGGTGAATGATGGATGTTTTTCTTTTGTAATCATTTTCTGTTCATTATAAATAAAGAGTTGAGGGAACTCTATTCTCAAGCACTCTGATCAACATATGTCTGAAATTCAAGTGAAAGTTAAAAATTACTCCCATTGTATTAAAATAAGTATAGTATATTTAAAACAAAAAATTGTCTCAAATTCAATGTAATATTAATTTTTTTCTACCAATACCCTTAATAAGTATCATTTTAGTTTTTCAATATAATATTTATAATAAGCTTAGTTTTATTTTGTAACCATGTTATTGGTATGAAATATTCATTGACACCTGGATGACCATCTTTAGTGAGGTTCTTTCTTTCTAACCACGTTTTATTCATCCACAAAACTTGAATTCAAGACCTTACTTAAGGAAACCAAGTCTAATACCACTTGGATCAACGACTTGTTGGATATAATTAATAAGATTAGTTTTATAAAATTATTACTTTTTTCATTTATTTATTAAATTTTATTAGTCCATGTAAAACAACTTAGGACGATATTTGTTTTGGGATGGAGAGTGTACTGATTAAAGTTTTATAATTAGATGATATGTAATGCAATTATTATCAAATAAAAATCTAAAATATTAATTTAGAAAGCCTTTTAACAATGGTAATGATTTCAAATATTGTTAATAATCTATAAAAATTACATATATTATAAAAAATCAATCTTAATATAGTTTAAAACTTCCAATAGTTCATTAATTTATTTTGTTAGTTTCAATACCCATATTTTTGAAGAAGAAAAATCAAGACCATCAAAATCAAATTAATGTTCACTAAAACTTGAATTTATTTTAATATCAATACAATATTTTTCTTTTTTTAAGCACATAGAATATTTTTTTATTCATCCTCTTTGTAAATTTTAAATTATGGGGATTCAAATAAAAAAAATCAGAAGTGATTTCATATCCTAAAATTTACCAAATAACCTCATTAAAATAAATAAATTGATTTAATATGTATATAAAATAACCAAAATCAAAAGAATCAATATTTTTATAAGAGCCAAAAAAAATAATCATGAACTAAATGTATGATTTTGTTACTATCATTTTCATCAAAACGTGTTCTTAGAGTAATTTACATTGATACCTCTTAAAAAATATTTAGATTGCACATAATCTTCATGTTTTTAAATATTTATAACAATTTTCCTTGTAGAGTTACTAAATATGATATTTTTTAAATAACTAAGGGGTGTCAGTATAATATTTTTTAAATAATTAATGTGTTATTATAGGGATAGAAAAAGAAGAATATTGTGTGCAATTTGGAAAATGTGAGTGTCCGTGTAAATTTACTTTTTATTTATAAAAAAATTAAGTTCTATATTTATTTCAATGCCAATTTTTTGTTGGAATTTAAAGCAAATGTAAAATGATTTTTCGTATAAATTTGTAATTGACTAATAACATCTGCATGACGTCAAGTAATAACATCTATTTACATATTTGTAAATTGCAAAATTTTATTAATAAATTAACTATAAATATGATAGTAAATGTTATCATCCAATAATTAAAAATAGTTTCTAAGAATATTAAAAAATTTCACCCTTAAGGCTGCTTATTTATAATTGGCGTTGAGGCAGTCAAAACTTAGAGCAATTCCAATAAGTTGTTTATGTTGGTTTTTAAAGTTAATAAGCAACTTGAGAATGCTATTGGCAAAAAAAATAATATTGAGTTCTTATAGAAGATATTTATATTAGCAAGAACAACTGAAGTTGCATAAACATTCAAAAAATAATTTTCAAAGTCAAAACGAGTTCTTATGTATGTAGAAGAGATAGATTTTTTATTATATAAAATTATTTAATAGGACTGCACTAAAACTAAAAAAAAAAAAACCTTGAAAAGATGAGCTCTCTTATGACCCTAAGGGCTAACTGAACTCACTTGAAAGAGGAAGACAAAGATGTGAACATGAAGTTCAGAAGTTCCCCAAAATTATGCTAATATATCCTTTGCGGTAGTTTATGTTTGACAATTGTCTATCTCGTAGTGTCTCCCATCATAAATCCCTATTCTTTTCACTCCATAATTTGTCATAACTTTATTCATTCGGATTTTTTTTTAATTGTTGTTTGTTGAATTCGACTTTCAAAAGGAAAGAAAAAAGAGTAATTAATATTATTAGTGATTGTTGAATTTTTCCCCTCAAATCAATAGAAAAAATGGATTGATAGTGCCCATACTACCTCCTGAAATAATACCTAATTAAAAAGATAAAATCTAGACTAATAGTACAGTAACCCCATTGCGGCACCTGCTTCTTCAGGCGGAACTCCTGGTTGAGGATTCAAGTTACATTGAATTTCATCGATCATTAGAATAAAAACTAGTTTTTTAGGGGAGAATAAAAACTATTTATTAGTGTGTATTTAATTCCTATATAGTACGTAATAAAGAACCTAGCTAGTTAAAAAATAATAATAAGAAGAAAGCACAGATTATATTCTTGTATTAGAAGCCTTCAAAAAAAATTCTTATATTAGAAATGCTTTTATGAACAAACAGAACTGGTGAAACATTAGAGGTTTGGGTGAGTTTAGGGACTGCCTTGTCTCCAACCTGGGAACCAAACCATTACAATAACTGGTGAAACATTAATAGGGGTAAATGAGTAATGTTTATAGCAAAATTGAGTTGTGTCTTTCGATCATATGACTTTATATATTTTTTTAATTAACAAATATTAATTATTAATTTTATTAGTTTTATTAACAAGAGAATCGAACACAACACGTAATAATTTTTTTAATCACTCACCAATCTTATATTTATTTAAATTTTTCATCCTTGAGTAGATTTTGTGATCAGATAGTTATTTCATTCCCCTCTCAGTTCAAAAATATATGAGATTCCAAAACGGAATATATTCATTAAATCATTCGTATAGAGTTTATTTTTGTATTTTCTTTACGTTATTCATAATGTGTTAGACTGTTTGTTTTACCGTTTCAGACTTTCAGTTCGTTGACACAAGTTCCAATACACCATTTTTATGAAGTGTTACTTCCTACAATATATAAATTTCTATATAACACTATATATTTACAGTTAAATATCAAAAATAACTTTCTATTTTTTTAATACACTATTTTGATTTTTCCTAATACATTATTAGGTTGTTTTTCCTTGTGATCATGCGTTTTCTTGTTCTTCTTCGTTGAAAGGCTGACGGCGGTGGTGGCATTGGTATGAACCATATGGATCAGCTGATCCATATGGTTCATACGGATCAATTGATTCATATAATCCATACTGATCAGGTAATCCATATGGTTAATACGGATCAACGGATTAACTGATTTGTATGGTTCATATGGCAGATGTATTTTTAAATAAATTTTTGAAATAAAATTTAAAAAGGTTTATAATGGTTTAAAATGAACACCTATAAAAATGGATAATTTTTTGTTATCTTGTTGATTCAATCCATTAAGAACTATAATTTATTCCTAAATCAAATAAATATCTCAGGCGTCTTGAAGTTTGCAGAACAATCAACTGAACAATTCACATTTTCAAACGCATCAGTTTTTTCTTTAATGTCTTAATCCATATTAATTTCTTCAAACATAATACAGTCATATATTCACTCGTTGTCGTCCATCTTCAAAAATCAAAATAAAATTTATACATTAACAAAACATACGCATAAATTTACAATTAAAACATCAAATTTTCAAAAATATAACATTCAAAATAATCAAAATAAATCATAACATACCTAAGTATTCAATTTATCCATACTAAATCTTTCCCAAATTTTAGAAGGGATACACAAATTTTTTAAAAATTCATTTTAAACCATTATAAACCTTTTTAAATTTTATTTCAAAAATTTATTTAAAAATACACCTGTCATATGGACAATACGGATGAGTTGATCCGTATGAACCATATGGATTACCTGATCCATATGGACTATATGAATCAACTATCCGTATGAACCATATAGATCAGCTGATCCGTATGGAATCAAAAAACTGTCGTTACCTCGCTGCGGCCACGACGAAGCACCAACCTCGACCAGCAACCCCCAACCACCACCAACTTGACTCCGACGAAGACGAACACTAATCTTCACTACCACCAACCACAAATGCACAACAAATAACTCTACAACCATCGAAATAAAGCACAACAACATATACCACTAAGTCTGAACACCATGGAGTTAAAAGCTGCTGAGAGGGGTATTTTTGCCATTTTAAACTTTATATAGTGTATGAAGAAAATTGTATAGTGTATGAAGTAACACTCTTTTATGAAAACCAATAAATTGTTACTTCTTCATGAACATAAGATTGAAGTTTGTTTAATGGAAAAACACACATAATGACCACACTAGCTCCTGTTGTTTGTACTTTGTATATTGCCAAAAATAAAGAGTGCTTCTTCATACACCATATGTTATTTCTACTACACCATAATTTTTTTTAAAATTGCAAAAGTACCCCTAAGCACCAGCTGTGATATATGGCTGTTATGGGAGTTCCTCTTTCGAATATCCGCATTCACTTTCATTTTCGCTACTCATTTGGATCGGCTGAGCTGTTGTTGGTATTTTGGTTGGTGATATCGGTGGGATTTAGTTCATTTCGTCGGAGGTGCTGTGGTTGTCGGAGGCCGGCGAGCGGTTGCTGTCGTAGTGCAGAGGTAAGTTCGGTTTTTGATTGTTTACGGATTCGGCAATCCGTATGGATTGCACGGATTAACCAATCCGTACCACCCATACGGATTAGTTGATCCGTATGAGTCATACGGATCAACCAATCCGTATGATCCATACGGATCAACCAATCCGTATGATCCATACGGATTGGTCAATCCGTATGACCCATACGGATTGCTCAATCCGTATGGGCTTAGATTGCTGATTTTTGGGATTTTTAGGATTCATCGAGTTGTTGCGCATATTATTTTGTGTTTATTTTGACAAATGAAACAGCATAAATGAGTATTAAACATGAATGATAGAAAATTCAGATAGTTGCATATAATAATAATAAGGAAACACCTTCAATATGTTTGCATCACATGACACATAGACAAGAATACGAAACAACAATAACTAATAAAATGAAAACAACGATGGATGGTGTTGTTGTTCTGTTTCAATCACGGCCAACATCTGCATCTGTTATCAGGGGTTGTTGGGTAGCCGCTCTGTTAAAAATAGCTAAAATTTCGATTAAACAAAAACGTTTCCAATAGTTGGATTAAGTTAATATCTTTAACACGTCTTCATCGGTCATCAACTCTACTATATGATATTCGATTGTGTTCTGTGAATATTTTGCATGACATGGCTTTCGAAAAAACAATTTTCTTACCACTTGTGAGTCGTGAATTCCATTAGGGGGGACCCCTATAGGAGCAACTTGCTTGACGAGATCCTTGAGTGTTTGAATGTTGCATCCTGAAGGAATTTCAAATTTGATTGGATTTGTTCCAGTGAAGGAATAACCCACAAAATTTGATTGTCGTGGTATGTTCCATTTGCCGTTGTAATATAAGATTGCATCATGTGTAGGGACCATGGTGGATCGAAGTAGGTTGAGTATACCATCGGGAGTTCTGTTGAT
>PYAF01003228.1:120142-143992 GCA_007407185.1 Glycine tomentella
CGTATAAGCTATACGGATTGGTTGATCCGTATAGCTTATACGGATTACCTAATCCGTATAGGATATACGGATCAACCAATCCGTATGGCTTATACGGATTACCTAATCCGTATAGGTGTAAACGGATCAACCAATCCGTATAGCCTATACGGATTACCTAATCCGTATAGGCTATATGGATTGGTTGATCCATATAGCTTATACGGATTACCTAATCCGTATAGGCTATACGGATCAACCAATCCGTATAGCTTATACGGATCCTCGAATTTGCACCACTCAAACATCCCCCTTTCCACCCCAAAAACACCGGAACTAACCTCTTTCCGTTGACTTTTCACCGACCACCTTCAGTCCGACCACCACCAAACGACCAACCACCAAATGCACGCCCAAGCTGTTGCTGAATGCGATGAGAAGAGAAGAGAAGCCGAATCCGAAAGAAGAAGAAGAAGCGCTGAGCGGAGAGAGAAGGAAATGAATAGTTTTTTAAATTTTTAAGGTCAAGGGTATTTTGGGAAATCCACTGTTTTTTAATGGTGTAGTAGAAAAGTGAAATGGTGTATGAAGCTTCACTCAAAATAAATCAACAAGGTAAAACGTTGAGCCCAATCTACAACTTTCTTGTTTGGTTCAGCCCAATCCAGAATTTTCGTATAAAAAGCCCAATTCATATGTTTGGACTCACTTGTTTGGTTCGTTTGTTAAACTAAAAGACATATAAAATTAGGAAATATAAAAATGAAAAATAAAGCCCCCGGCGAGGATCGAACTCGCGACCTTTCGCTTACGAAGCGAACGCACTACCACTATGCTACGGAGGCTAGCTTCTAACAACATTGGAAATATATTCATTTGGTTTGCATATTCTGTCTAAAATTCTTAGTGAACGCAAGACCACTGCTGTTTCCTTTTTTTTTTCTCCCTCATGTTTCCTTCTTTGATCTTTATTTTTCTATTCTATTCTATATCTATTCTCTAAATAAAAAAAAATCCTTTTATTATTTATCTTGCTCGATATTTTTTTCTTTCTTCTTTTTCAGTTTTTTTTTTCTTTTCTTTTTATGATTATTTCTTTTCTTTTTCATTTTTTCTTTTTAGGTTATTTTCTTTTATTTTTAATTTATTCCTCTTTCTTTTTTTATTTTACGTTTTTTTTACTGAAACTTATATGAATATTTGTGTGTAACAATTATATTTAGATTTTTTGAACTCAATATTAATTTTATTTATTTATATTTAATGATACATGAGTTTTTTATTTATAATATTATATATACAAATATTTATATTATGATGTCAAAAAATTTGTATTAAAAATTAATTAAAACTTTGACTCTATGTTCAATAACTTCATACACAAAAAAAATGTTGATTAATCATTATACAATAATGTTAAACATTTTACATCAATATATAATAAAAATAGAAAAATTAAATTGTTAAATATATTTTTAATACAAAATAGTTTTAAATTACTTCACCAATAATATTATAAATAAATTACGTTAGTTTTATTTTTTATGACAGAGATGACATATATTATTTATGAGAGACAATCTTCCTAAAGTTAGATATGATTATGATGGTGACAGGTATTATTTAATATCTTCATATGCAAAAATTTTGGTCGACTAATATTTATATAATAGTGTTAATTTTTTTTATATAAATATGTTACAATTAATTTGATAAATATATTTCATTACTAAAAATATTTTTAAATTAAATCATTGATAATATTATAAATTAAAGTAGTTTTAATGATGGGAGAGACTATAAGTATATTATTCATGGGAGACAATTCTAGCATTTATTTTTTTGACAAATATTTTTTTTGAGTATTTCATGCAAATTTATATCTAATCTAAGAGTCAATTTTTTATTTATTTTTACTTTTAACTTCTATAAAATTATTTTTACTTAGATATTATATAAAATAATTTTAACTAATTTCATCAATAAATCTTTTGTTATATAATATTTATGATATGAAGTTATACTAAGCAATAATTTAAACCTAGAAAGTTAGTATATTTATTATAAAATAATATTGTAACTCAAATTAATTATATGTAATTAGTTATCATATTTGTTACAAAATAATATTATTTTTATTAACAGCAACGTCCATAATTACTCGGTTCGAGACTTAGTTAGTCTGAAGGCTTCTCACCTATCCTCAAGAGTGTATTATGCAGATATCAAATACAAGTTTTCAACCACAAAATCATCATGTGTTGTCAGGTAAGCTTTTCTCATTGGCTATCAAATAATATTGCCTCTATGTTTAATAACTATATGAAAATAATTAAATATTTTTTATGGTGAAATGCACATGTATCATTCATGGAAAATAACCTTGCTTAAGTCAAGTAAGTTCATTATGGCGACAAATTTATGTTTTTTAGGTATTTTACATAATTGCATACTTAAGATTAATACATTTTTGTTTAATTTTAATCCTATAAAATCATTTTTACTTAGAAATCATATAAAATAATTTCATATTTAATTTTTTTGAATAATATTTATTTTATAATTTTAAATTATTTATACTAAAAATTAATTTCAATCTAATTGCTTAATATATATTTATTACAAAGTAATATTTTGACGCTATGTTTAATGGTTGCAAATACATTTTTTTAATAAATAGTTGTATAATAATGTTAACTTTTTTTCATAAATATATTATAGTAAATTTATTAAATATATTTTCATCACAAAACAGTTTTAAATAACTTCAATAATAGTACCATAAACTAAATTAATTTTTATTTTCAAGATTTAAATATGTTTTTAGTCCCTCAAATATAAGTTATATTTTTTTAGTCCTCCAAATTTGAAGTTACTTTTTTAGTCCTCGGAATAATTCGTAAAATGTTACTTTTTAATCCTCTAGGAAAGTGTGAGTTAAAAAAAAGATTCAAAATTTTTTATATTTTTTACCACTAGAATTTTATTTTATATTTTTTATTTTAAAGCCCAAACTTTTAACAATTTTAAACTGACAGAATCAAGTCAATAAAAAAAATTAAAGTAATTTTTAAAGTAGTTAATTAGTTTTTAAATTCTTTACTGACAATTTTTTAACCTTCTGAAACGTACTTTAAAATATAAAATAAAAAACCAAATTTTGACAATAAAAAATTATTACAAATCACAAATTTCTTATTCCATTTCTATCTCGCACTGTACATATTGCAGAATGATTAAAAAAAACATTTTGTGGATTGCAAGGATTAAAAAGTAATTTTAAATGCGGAGGACTAAAAAGAAAATTACTCAAATTTAAAGGACTAAACAAAATATTTAAACTTATTTTCAGTCATCATTATTATTCACAAGAAACAATCATGTTCAAACGAATCAAGTATAATTATTATAGCCAACAAATTAATTTCATTGCCTATTTAACAAAACTTCATAAGTAATATTCAGCAATCTTTTTTCTTTTTATTTTTCAATCCTATATAAAATATTTTTACTTAAAAACTATATTAAATAATTTTATAATTAAATATCTGTTGAATAATATTATAAATAAATAATTTTTTGAATAATACTTATAAAATCATTTAGTTAATGTATTTGTACAACTGCTTAAAAAAATATTTGTTACAACATAATATTGTGACTCTAGTTTAATAATGTTAAATATATCTGTATATATATAAATTTATTAAATATATTTTATTAAAAAAATTTTTTGAATTAATTCATCATAACATTTTTAATTAAATATAGATATTTTGCCAGTAGAGTCCACATGTATTATTATTGATGGGAGAAACTTTTGCTTGAATGAAGTATGACCATTATAGGTGACACTATTTTTAACATTACATAATATTGTTATAAATTCTTCATGAAAAATTTATTGAAATATTCAGACAAAGGTATTATTATTTTTTAACTCAATACATTTTTTTTGACGGGTCAAAAATAATACTATAAAATTCTATAACAATTCATCTTACACATATACTTATTAATGAAATATAAATTATCTATTATATAATAAAATAACAATGTATCAATATCCATTGACTTTTGAAAGATCTCTTTCAACCACAAGGACCCATACTAAGGTCTTATTTAAGAAATTCGATCTAAATTCCAAAATCAACCTGTCAGTAAATAATATTTGATTTCAAAAGTTTGCATTTAATTTAATTAAATATTAGACTTTAAATTATTTGAAACATTATTTAAAACTATATATAAATATTATAAAATTAATAATTTTATTTGTAATATAGTTATAAAATAATTGAATTATTTTATTATTTCACATTTCAAAATTATAAAACTATTTTAATTAAACATGAGTTAAATCCTTTCGACAAAAATAAACATATTTTTTTCATACAATTTTATAAATATTTTAAATGAAATTAGAAATATCTATGAGATTATTTCTAAATATATAATGTTACTTTTTCTGGTATTTTCTTATTAAAACTTTTAGAGATATTTGTCACTGAAAGACTAATTTTTTTTAATACGTTTCAAGTTACTATTTTAACACAATTTATGCAACATTAATTAGGTGAATAATTCTTACTCTATCATTCTTATATACATTCAAGTTTTGATTTTTTATTGTAGTTAAGAGATAAATGTATTTCTAATATTGATTTTTAAGGAATTAACAAATTGTGATATACATAAATTATTTTAAAATATATGTAAAAATCAAGACGACCCGTTCGCACGGATAAATAACTAGTTAAACTATAGAGATTTACAACTTTTCATGCCTATTAACCAGAAAACTAATCTCACAATTTTGAACACTCCATATTGCATAGAAAAATTATATCAACTATCCATATGTTTTCAATGTTATAAACTTATAGAAAATACTTTATTATTAAATAATTATTCTTTCCTTAGTGTGAGACCAAAATATTTTTCAACCTACTGAATTAAAGACTAATCTTGTTCACATTATATTATTATCCCTCACACAAGAAAATCTTGTATAACGTGAAATTGAACATAAATTCTCCCATTATAAATCGTCTCACTCGTGTAAATATAGAGCAACCTTACATCACTATATACATCACTATATCCATCTTTTTAATTTATCAATTAATGATTCAATATGAGGTGTTCATAATCTTAATCAATTGAAAAATGAATATTAAAAAGATCACCTTCCTTTTAATTTATCAATTAATAATTTAATATGAGCTGTTCATAATCTTAATCAATTAAAATATAAAAATGAATATTAAAAAGATCACCTGCTCTCTTTGTTTTTTTTTTTCTATAGCCATTAGAGAGATTTGAACATCACAACTACCTTATCCGTGACTAAAACAATATTTTGGTTTTGTTTTTACAGCACAATTTCACTTTTTTTTTTTTATAGCACAGTACCACTTTTGTTGAATAGTAGTATTTCTCTATTTTAAATTTTCCCTATTATAATACTATTGTATCAAAAGAAATAACTAGTATTTAAATATTAGCAATGCACCTGATATGTGTTTATTCTATATAACTAAATTTTATACAAAATAAATAAACACTTTTGAATATATATATATATATATATATATATATATATATATATCTTGATTATAAAAATATAATAAATAAAATTTTTTACACATATAAATTATTTATATTTTTTCAGTGAAAAATATATTGAGTCCTTATACTTTCATGAAATTTTGATTTTAATTCTTGAGGTTTCATAACATCCAATTTAGTCCTTGTAATTTACCAAAATCTTATCTTTAGTTCCTACTCAGAATTCTCACAACCAATGTCAACTTCTATCTAATGTGACAAAGTACATTTTTTAAAACTGATTTATTTTTTTTAAAAAAGTTCTTAATTTCTTTTGTCCCAAACACATCGATATGTCACTTTCAAGGGTTCCATTTTTGTTTTTGTTTCCATCGTCATTCTTTAATAATTGTTACAAATTTGTACTTGTGTCTTGTTCTGTTATTGTTTGTTTCTTAAATGTTGCTTCCATGAATTCACACATTAAATAGATAATCTAGGAAATGATGTCAACACCATCTATGAAGAGGGACTAAAATCAATTTTTTTTTTTTTTTATAAAGTAGAGAGACTAAATTGAATGATGAGATTCAGGTACTAAAAACAAAATTTCATGACAATATAGGGACTGATTAAAATCATATTTTTTTCCTTTTTTATAATTAATTTATATTGTGATATAATATTATTTTTTACAAAAATATTAAAATTCAATTTAGAAATAAAAAGGTCCAGAAAATTCTCCATATAAAATCTCATTCAAGATGACTATTCTGATTTATACATAGAGAGAAAGAGGTATATTGTATTATAGGAGATCACTATATATCTACCTTAGAAATATCTTGTTTTTTTTTTCTTCCTTTGAATCGTTTATCTATATATTGAAAAGTTATGAAATGAAGCCACCTTTACTATAGCATGAGTAACCTCATATTAACTTGTCTCTTTGTAAAACCAATGCTAAAATTCTGGTTACAAGACAATAAAATCCGACATTCATAAATTGAAATGTTCAACTATGAGAAATTAACATATGCATTATTTAATGACAAATATTAATCAGTACTTTTAGGACATTAATTAAAAAATTTAAAGTAAAAATATTTTTATTAAAAGACAAAAAATTATTATGCCCATAATCATTTATGCATTCTCTTATAATTTTTACACTAAAGACATTAATTAGCAATATCCTTATTTATTTTATCCACTACTCCTATATTACCCATCTCAAAATGCACACTCTTCAATCCGATTGGAGCAGCAAACTTCAACGCAAAATGCTTGTCCCCTATTAATTACCTTCGATCAGACACATGTTTATGTTTATGAGTTTATTCATTCAGCTTTTGAAGGCACATTACCATTGCCATCTTGGAAGAACACATCGGCTCTGTGGATAAGAGAGCTGTTAGAAACTACTCGTCCCTAATTAACATAGTTGACTAATTTAAATTTATTAAAAATAATTTATTTATTTACTTATTAATATTAAATTTGTTTATAATTATAATATATTTTTTAAATTTATCCTTATTTTTATTGGAAACTTATTTTTTTCTAATTTTTACAGGAGAGAGAAAAGAATAATTTAAGATATTTTAGTCAAAAATAATTAATACATAAGATAATTGAAATAAAATCTTATAAAAATATTTTTTTTAAAAAAAATTAAGTCTTACAAAGAAGGACGGAGTGAGTATTTTATTCTCTAGAGTTTATCCTATCATGCTCCAAAAAACCATTGCTTGCATGGGTTAAAGAACGAAATAAATCAAACAGCAGCTGAGGAAAAGCTTGGGCACTATATGCAGCATTACAGCAAGTTCTCATATTTTTGGCGTAAAACCAAGTGTTCCCATCAACCCATATTAGTTGGACACGTGATAAAACTGTGACCAGAAATCTGATTAGCACAAAGGGCATGCTTCTGAACAATCTATACCACCTTACTGCAAATTTAATGAGTCACTCCCTGCAAATATATAGAGAAGTTCTAGTAACATATTCACTATCATTCTCATTCTCGCACTCTTCTTTTAAAAAACATATAAATCCTAGCAGTTTGAGAACGAGAACCTCCACGCTATCCTTTGAAAATTCATAGTTTGAGGTTTCTTTCATGAATATATTTTAGAGTTAAATATGATTTTCGTCCTCCAAATATCCATCAATATTAGTTGTGGTCCTCCAAATATAATTTCATTGCATTTAATTTCTTAAATTTTTTAAATTTTCCTTTCAAGTCTTTTCTCAAACTCTATTTTTTTTTTCTGTTAAAAGTTTACCTTGTTACCATCCTAGTCGTCATTGTTAATCTTGATGTGGTGTTCAACTCACAATATTTGGAGGGCCAAATTTAATATGGATTAATATTTGGAGTAATAAAAATCATATTTTATTCTACATTTTACTATAATATATTTAGGATTTCATAGTTTAACATATTCAATACCACCTTGTCAAAAAAAAAAAAAAAAAGAATTCTATATCACTCTGATCTTAACACTCTTCTTTAAATTCATATAAATCCTACCAACTTGAGAATGAGACCCACCACACTCTCCTTTGAAATTTATAGTTTGAGATTTCACTTAATATATTTTACTAGAATTTAATGAGACAAATGTTGAAGGCTTAAATATGAATTTAGTCTCATAAGTTGTAATTTTTGTTTATTTAATTTTGATTTTTTAAAATTTTAATTTTAACTTTTAGTCCCGTAAGTTTGGATTTTTTTATTTTATTTTAATTTTGGTCTTTGTAAGTTTTTGTTTTTATTTTTAATCATTGTAAGTTTGTATCTTTTTAATTTTAGTCTTTTTAAAAGTCTATTTTTTCATCTTTAGTCCTTGTAAGTTCAAGCTTTAGGGACCAAAATTGAAAAAACACAAAAAAATTGAAGTTGAAAAAAAAATCATATTTAAGCCCCTATTGAATTATTTGTTGATACATTAGAATTAATCAATTATTTAAAGATAAACTTCTTGAATTATTAAATAAATATAACATTACATGATAGATATTTGTTATTGGGCTTTTAATCTAGATAGCCCATGATAGGTTCTTTCAACTACTGACTTGGTAGTTGGTACTTGGTACTTGGTACTCAATGGTGGGTCCCTATTCTTATCTAACCTGGCTATATAAGTTGCTTTATTAGATCGTTTAAAGCATGCACAAATTTGAAAAAACCTAGTGATTAGACATATAATAGCTTCTATCTCATTCTTTTCTATGAAGTATTAACCATAAGATCAGAAGATGGATGTAAGCTACAGGTACACACATTCTAAAACATTCTATAGTGTACAATGAAAACACGTTGTATTATTATTGCATCATTCTGTGGCAGGGAATAGTAAGTTGTAGCGCATTCATGGCATGTAACTCAATATGGGTGAATAGAGAAACTGAGAAACACAGATGTTTCACAAAAGGAAATTTTAGTTTTTATGTATTATTATGTATGCCACAAATTCATGGTAGCTAAAATTTCTTTACACCTTAGCAAAAAAAAATTAATAATCAAAGCTCTAACAAGCAAACTTATATGCCTTGACACAAGAAATTCTTTTATAAGCAAATGACAAGAAAAAATTTATATGGATCTATTATCAGTGAGAAAAAGGGAAGAATTGAACAAACTACTTTCCAAATAGCTTCCTGCGCCTAACCAATGGCTTGATTCGCAAACCTGTTGATTCACCAATCACAACCTCATCTACTAAGTCCTTAAATATCAGTCTCTCAACATCCAAAACAACCCCAGGTAAGTAACCATGAAAATCTGTCCAACTTTCTGAGCCATGCATAACATCTTCACACAGCATATTTTTCAGACCATCATCTTCCTCTTCTAAGGAGCACTCTGGCTTCTTGGCTTGAATCTTTTCGATCTCAAAGCATAGTTCTTTAAGAAGCTTTTGAGCACTCAAGGTTTTCTTGGTGAGTCTGTTACTGTTAGGCTGAATCCATGGCTCTGGGGAGGAGCTGAATTTTGCACCAAGAATCTCATTCACAGAATCAAAGATGAGTTTCCTGTGAAATTTTTCTTTGTTCAGCTTCGAATTAGCATCTTTTCCGGGGATGCTTTCTTCTTTTGAAAGCAGACTACTTGCCTTGGTCTGTTCCAAGACAAGGAATAGCTCGGGGTTAATGGGATGACCAGAAGAGTGAAGTTGAAATGTCAGCAACTCTGAACTCATATCTCTGAGTAAGAGACCTGAAGCTAATAATATTTCAGAGATGTATCTGTGGTCTGGATTTGTGTTTTCACACAGGGAAGCGATGTAATCGATTCTAGCTTCATCGTGACTGGAGTTCAGTCGTCGAAGCTTCTGAACAAGGTGATCTATGTTCTGTAATTTCTTGCGATTGATCTCTAGGGATCCGGTGCTGTTAAATGAAAGGCTATCTGCAGGGTTCCACTGATCTTTAGTCTCATTTTCTTTGGATTCTTGAGCATCCTCACCTGCAGAATTTGATTTTATAATTAGATTGGTGAACAAAATCACATACTTTTGGACAATCATATGATACATACAAGAAATATCTATTGGTCAAATCTTCAGGACGGATTTCAGGAAATGCAAATTAAGCAAGGAAAAATGTACAAGGCCAACATAACAATTTCAATTATTATGTCTAATGCATGTGCTTGTTTTGTAGCTGGTACCAATACCATTCTTACCTTTGACAGTGACTAATTCTTGACGCACATACACTTCAAATCACTTGAGGCTTGTTGAAAAACTAGTGATCCAATAGAAAGCAATATCATTTCTAGGAGACAAATCTTACATTTATTTTCATCCACAAGTGCCAATGCAAGCTTGATCACAACTTAGATTCTCAGATTGTTATCACTTGTCATTCCCTCATTAAGAACAATTTTAAAAAGAAAAAGGATAAGAGTTCTCTTTATATACAAAATTGCAATGCATCAGGAAGCTGAACTGACTTAAACAAGAACTTGTCCTATGATTTTATTTAGTATAGTCCTTAGACATGATCTGTATTTTATCTTTTTTTCATTATTTAGAAGACTGAAACTATACCTTTTGAATCTTCAGATATCTGCTTTACTGGGGATGGCACATCATCTCTGTACACTGAGCCATCAAGAACTGAGATAGGACTAGGATGTTCTGGGGCATCTGTTGCAACTTCTGCAACTGTCTCCTCCTCATCCAACCTTGGAGTTGATTTCTGGAACATTAAACAAAGGAATAAGCTATTTGCTAAAATTTAATATTTTATCATATTGTGCTAATCAGAAAGATTGATTATAAAGAGATAAAAATGACTCCTACTTTCTGCACTGTCTCTGAAATCAATCGCTTTGCAGCGTTCAAAGATGGGCTTCGGCTGTCATCAATTTCAACAGTTCGTAAACTACTTGTGACTTCCATATCCATCTTTGAGTTGACAGTTAAACTGTCTGATTGCAGAGAAATTTCATCCCCCTGGCAACTTAAACTCCTTGATTCATTGCTGATCTCACTCAGTTGCTCATCACCATGCGGTAAGTTGAGGGATTTGGGTCTCTGTCTTCCACCTGGTGAACCCGATTCCGTTGCCTTCTTACCAGATTGCCTTCTGGGTTTGTTTGAATCCGACTGTGGGGCAGGCGGATGAGACCGCTTCTCTAACTCCAACTTCTTCTGTTGCAATCTTGGGCTCACAGATCCTGAGTGCTTCACTGAACTTTGGCTATTTTCTTTTGGAAGTTGTTGAGGCCTGGATTGAGATTGTACTGGTCTTGTAGTCTTACTACTACTTGCTTTCTTATCAATGGAACTGGCAGAAGAATCCCGATGAATGTTTCTGGGAGACTGATCTTTTGCTACCCGAGTAGTAGATGTACCAGTTTTATTATTATCTACATATACACCACCATTCTGTTGTTTCTGGGAACCAGAAAGGCCACCAATTGGAATGACTGAAGAAGCAGGAATCACAGTTTTCTCAACAAGTTTTGCCGGTTTCATTATCACTATTGGGGATTCAAAAGCCCTTGCTGAGTCAGATCCCTTGACTGTGGAAGATAGAAAATTGTTTCTCTGAGTGTTTTGTTGCCTTACTGACCTGGTATTCTGATTTTGATTGGTAGCTTTTGGTTCATAGTCACTTTGACTTCCAACAACATTTGGAGCTTGTTCTTCTTTTCTGCTCTCTAATAGTCCCTTTTCTTGCATTGCTTCAAGTATCTGTTTTAATGCTCGAAGATCCCTTCCAGATTGTTTGAATTCAAGATCCTTCAATCTCTTCTCTATCTCACTATAAACAGAAGGAAAGGAATCCGGTGCTCTCGCTGGAGCTTTCATGCCCCTTAAATTCGGTTTCTGGGAGCTTCGATTTCCATCTTGCTGCTTCCATGGTGCTGGTTCAATGGGAACCTTTGAACTTGAGATGGGTTTCATAACCAGATCAGGATTCTTTCGCCGTGGGGAAGTTGGGTCTTTCAAAGAGATCTTTGGAGACTTAGAAAGTCGGAGTGGCCTTGTGAGTCCATTTTTAGATGGTCTTGGAAATTGACCATTATCTTGAGCTGAGTAAGTTTCAGTTGAACTTGACTGAGCATCACCAGCCAAAGAGGAATCCGGTAAAGCTTCCAAGCCCATTAATTTTGCCACAACACTAGGTGGACGACTTGGGGTCGCCGAAGGCTGTTGTAGGGGAGGGAATTTGTTATTTGAGGTGGAGGTGCCACTGTAAATGTTTCTTGAGTGGTGAGTGGCTTTTGAGTCAGTGCTGTAACTGCGCATTGAACCTTCCTTACTATCCAGTGAAAGTCTAGGAAGCTCTTTTAGCTTTGGTGTGGCTTTGATGGTCTCTCGTGATTCAAAAGATAAACGGCTTGTTTCTTTACCTTCATAAGGAAACCAAGGAGCATCCTTTGAGATGGAATTCCAGTGTCCATCTTTTGATTCATGTGATGATCTCGGAAGTTCTTTAGTTTCTGCATAATACCAAGGTGCTTCTCTAAGTTTAGCAAGGACTCGGATGGACTCCTTTAGATCAATAGGCACACTTTGTTTCCCATCTATTCCAACTCTGTAAGATCCATCAACAGATTTGGACAACTGAATAGGTCGTGGTGAATCCCTGTGCTTTGCGGCATTAATGGCAGATTCCTCTTTGGCTGTAGTCTTCACTGACAGTCCGCGGGCTTCCCTATACATCGAATCTTTCACCACATCCCTCAGGTCAAGGGAGTTATATCCAAAATGGGGAGAGGTGGTTGATTGGTTCATAGCTGCATCCCTTGAAGGAGTTTCAGGAAAAAGAATCCGGTCATATGGAGCCTCTGCTTCAGCCTTGCAGTCCAGAGAGGTCACCGATGATGAACAAGAAGAGAACGATGCCCTTGATGATTCAGTAGATATTCTTTGCCTTTCATTTACACCCTTGTCAGTATCCTGCAATGAATTCAATATGCTGCATAAGTCTAGTTTCATGTGCATTTTTTTAATACTGCGTGATAGTTACAAAAACATGCATCCGCATTAGAAAGTATCTGTACATGAAATTTATTAAAAAAATATAAAAGAAGATGATTGTGCAGAAGGACCAAGGAGATGTTAAATCTTGAAAATGATTCTGAGGATGATTATAACATTTTCAAGTCAAATTCACTCATAAGCGATGGATAATACACCATAGAATCAGTAAATGGATTTATGATATGGTAACAAAACAATCACGCTTCAATTCGTAATTCAATCAATTTTAACTAAAAAACAGTAAGACAAAAAAAGTAGAAAACGAGGGAGAAAAGAAGGTTCTTACAGTTGCTGTTTGTCGATGGAGTATGTTATCAGAATCTCTTTCCAAGCTGCCATCACTGAAGGGCGAATTACCTAATGAAAACATAAGCATTAGATGCAAGTTGGCAAATACTCTACTCTAATGAAACTGAAACATATGACCAAGAACCAACAATGGTGATGCAAATGACATGAGCTGACCATTTCACCGAGAGGATCACCATATACAACAACAAAAATGATTCAGATTGAACTTACAATAAAAAACAAGAAATGAAATCTCTTTAAATAGTTTATCACTAGCATCTTGTCCACACCTTATACTTTTATTGAATACAGAGAAAATTAAAATACCTGTTGATACAAAATTGAAAAAAAAATAAATGCAAAACATCCTACCCCCCTCCTTTCCAATCAGATGCTAATTAAAAAAAAAAAAACTATATGCAACTAACACTGATACAAGATTGGCAATTTGGCATCAATGTGATAAATCCATCAGTAATCAAAATCATCTCTAAAGTCAACGGCTCAAATGTAAAATAATTTCAGCATTGTCAAGGAGGAAAAATTAGAGACAGATAACACAACTGAATTAGTAAAATTGAACATGTTCCTACTATGGTGAATACCAGAAGGAAGCCTCTTCTGGCTAATGCGGCGAGCCGTGAGAACTTGGTGGCGATCAAAGAGTTGCAAAATCCCAGTCATGCATCCTATCTGCTTCTGCAGATCTGGGTTGTCATCTGCTAAAGAATGTAGGAGCTTTGCTGCCATATCAACCTTTTTCTTCTTGAATCGAACTAGACCCTTCAACCACCACAATCAATTACACCCTCTTCATAAAAACTGTATGATTTATTTATTACTCTTAAATCTAATCACACAACACTGCAAAGTGCAAACCCCTTTTGAGAAAGGATTTTAATGATTGATGATGCTACTACAAATAGAACAAAGAATCCAGAACTTCACAATCTCACAGGGACCATCACCATCCTAAAACAAAATCCAATGTGCTCAAAAGAGAAACTAAATGAACCTGAACCTCCTCTATTTTCCTTCACCCTCAAACCTTAGTGCAGGCCTCAATTTATGCAGTACTAACCCTGATGATTATAAAAAAGAATGAAACAGTTTCCACAGTTCTGTAGTCTCAAATGCAGGGAAGCATTCAGAAAGATTTATGCTTTCCAAGTTGCAAAGACTTTTCTGGTAATATTACAGGCAAAAAATACCCTCCAGCCAATTTCACCAAATTCTACAGATTTGGGTCCTCACAATCATGAAAGGTGAAAACTTCATCACATAGAAACTTAAAGTCCCATGTTTTTGTTTGGTTGTCACAGCTTCTTCCCCAACCTCCTCAGCACTTGCAAAAGCCAAGGAAAACTGCAAGGTAAAAAGGGAAGTCCCAGAAAGCCTAATAAATTTGTTTAGCTTCACAATGAAACCAGATAACACCTTGTATGATGACACTAACAGCCACAAACAATGCAGATAGAGAGAGAGGGTAACCCAACACAACACCCTCCTACAGTGGACCCAAAATGAGCAGAGAAACAATGGCTTAAGACACCAAAAATGAAACTAGTACGAATGAGTCTGTCTCAATAGAAGGAAAGACAGAGATAAGAGAAAACTGAAAAAGGGTCATTTTCTTTTTCTTGGGGGTATCATAAGAAATTAAGAATGTGCAATAACAATCTGGTTGGAGCTGCCACAGAGGTTTTGGTTTATTATTATTATTATTTTTTTTTTTTTGTGTGTGTGTGTTTTAGCAAATTGTTAATTGTGTTAGTGGGGTGGAGCTGGAAGAGGGTAAGAAATGTTTTTGTGGGTCAGATGTCACGTAGACTCTAATAGATCACAAGTCGATGATGATCCATGTGGGATGAAGATGTGTGGGTGTGGAGCTGTCTGCATGTGCATGTGATATTGTCAGGATAGACAGACAGACAGTGGGTAGAATGTGTGTAACAGAAATATGTGACTTGAATAATGAATATAACTCTCCTAATAAAATATTTAGGATTTTTTTTTTATTTTTCTATTAGAATTTAATTTGAATATTTTTGATTTGTAAAAAAAAAAATGTACACTCTCATCTAAGTATACTTTCTAATGTAATTAATAGATGTAGATAAGTTTATAATACATCCTGAATTTGATTCCTATATAATATATTTTTGAAAAAGAAGAAAGAAATTTAATGTTTGATTAAATCTCTAATTAAGAATTAATCTTTTAATAAATCTGTCAATCCAAAGAATTAAAGTTTTTAAAATATTTTGGAATTCAATAAAAACAAAAGGGCCTTTTAATCTTGAATAATTGCTCATTTATTATTTTTAATCAACAATTAAATTGAGTCTGACATTTATAAATTATTTAAGTAGGTTTTACATCATAGTATATTTAAGTAGTGAAAAAAAAAAAAAGAAGTTAACCCTTAATCAAACAAAAAGGATGCTTCTTCTCAATCTCTCCTCTTATTACCCGCTGCAACGTGCAAAGTCCAACCTTTCTTTTCCAAACAGTTGTCAGGTATTGAATTACTTTTATACACTTTCATCATATGTATCCTACGGCCTACGCTCCTCATGACTTACCGAAGTCTGAATTCTGAACTCTGAACTTAAGTTTTTTTTTTTTTTTTTTTCAGGAAAAATTCTTTATTTCGTTATTTAAAATTCAGTACTATTTTTTTTAGACCTTCCAATTCCATTGAATTCAGATTAATTCAATTTGACAAATAAATATTTTCAGAATTCGTATTTATAAAACTCAACTTTTAAATTTTATTTAAAATAATAAATGTTGTTTTCTTGGTGATTAAACTGGGTAAAGCTTCCCAATTAAGCAAATATTTTTTAACATGTTTTTTAAATTTATAAATTAGAAAAAATCGAATTTATTTATTTGGTATGCCTTAAATTTTCTGGGAAATTCATGTCTATATTTTTTACCCTTAAGCAAATTCTCTAATTTTTACAACTATATATTTCCAACCAAATCACACAGCTTTTTTTTTTTATTGCACTTTGTAAAAATTTAAATGGTCTAAGGTTTACTCGTTAAATAACATCATAAAAATGATAAAATGATGATTTTTTTACAGGAAATGATGAATGTGTTGTGTGGTCCTTTCAATTGAAAGTCAAAATCTTAATCCATGGGAATTCATTTAATAGACTGATATATATATATATATATATATATATATATATATATATATATATATATAATACATATATGTACACATAAAGGCAACTTTGGTACATTAAAAATATAATAATTCCCATTCTAGAGAGGGCTGCTTAGCAAGAGCAAAATAGTCTATTTCTTAACCTAATACACGGTTTAATATATCTTAACAAGCTGAAAACAGTACTCGAGGTGGAAACATGCGTCATTGGAGGATGTGATATATAAGTGCCAAAACAATTTGTAGTGAGAAGAAATTCGTTCTTTAAAGTTATGGCAATTATTGCCCATATAAGGTTAGAGGTTGGGTTTGTACAATACCAAAGAAGAAGGATTAGCCACGTCAAACTACATATTTTACAAACATCCGCATTCAATTTTTTTTTACTAAATTATATTCGCACTCTTTATATTTTTTTTAAATTACATTTGATTTTTTTATTCTACAAAAAAATTCTTAATTGTTTAATTCATATTACACCAAAATTTCATTCTCCTAAACATTGTTTAGTAATTTAATAGAAAATAGATACATGTTGATCACATGACTTTTATTAAAAATTTATGTTTAAAATACTCTCATTTTTTTTTCTCAAAATCACATCTCGAGTTTTACAAACTCTCCTCTCCTTCAACAATTCTTTTTCACTTACCACTACCACCTCCTTTTCCTTCCTCTACAACGACTGCATAATCTCTTCCTACTCATCATCGTCATCATCTACTAACACGACGTCTGGACGCACCCTCTCCAGCCAGAACAACTCCCCCAGTCTCTCCTCTTCGTCACCAAACACTGAATTATTTGTCAAAATTTCTTCTTCTTCTTCTTTGGAAGGCAAGCCAAGGTTGCATAACTGGAAGGTGATTCTCTCAACGGCATTTTGTAGTTTTCTGTCAGGAATAGGGTCATCGACAGTGAGGGGTTCGATGGCCCTTTTAGGGGAGGGGGATTTGGTGAGCTAGATGACAATTTTATGTGAATTCTAATTTTTGAGAATAATTGGAAAGAGATAATTAGAAAGGATAATTTTGGTTTTACAATTAAAATGTTAAGATAATTTTATTTATTTATATATTTTAATTGATGTTAATAAAAGAGATTAAAAATAATATATAAGATAAAGAAGTATCGAGTGTAATTTGAAAAAAATATAAAAAATTCAAGGCTAATTTTTTTATATGTGTGATAAAAAGATAAATGTTTGTTAATATTCTGACTGTAATTAGATTTTTTAATAAAACAAAATTCCTAGCTTACATCATGCATGCTGTAACGTGATTCTCTCTCTCTCTGGATTTCTGTATTTTTTCCAATGCCAGCCTATACAATTTATTGTGTCGTTGATGAGTTTATTCATCATTAAAGACACGTCACCATACATGGAGGCCATTATTCTCGATACCCAAAAGTCCTAAAGCAGCTTCAGCTAACAACACCATGTATTTAATTCGACCACGATGTTGACCGTTGAATACGTATTTTCTTCTTTTTTAAAAAAAAATCATAAGCATTATATATTCGAGATAATTAATCTTGTTTGAATCTAATACAGGTCATACAACTATTATGAATGAATCAATATTATGTGATATGAATGATAGAATTTTTATCTTTTATACATGTGATTATGAATTCAATTCATAATTTGTGTATATGAAAAATATATATTGAAATAAATTAACCTCTTAAATTTTAATCATTAACTTTCTGATAAAAATACCATGGTTCAAAAAAATATATTTAAACTATTTTATATACCCTTTTATATTTAGCACTTATTTATTGTATAATTTTGACATTAGTGTAAAATTATCATCAATTTTATTAATAATTAATTTTTATTGAAAAAATATGACTACAATTTTAGTAAAAAGATTCTTTCAACTACATTTTTTCATCTATAACATTTGAACCTAACCTAAAATCTTGTTTATGGGGACAAAGTTCAATTGTATTTGGACAAACACATGTTGGGCTAAATATATGTATAATTAGCCTTAATTATACAATTAAAACGATATTAATGAAGATTATATTCAAATAAAATAATGTTAGTTATTCATGTATAATTGACTTGGCAGTTGGCACTTGGCACTAGCTAGGTAGCTAGAAATGGTTCTTATTCCATTTCTGTTACCCCCTACTACGCGCCCATGCGTTATTATTTGCATGTACATTGCAACATTTGGAGGGATACCCCATAGAATAAATGATGAAAAAGTCCGTTATTGAGGAAACTGGGAACTCCGTGTCAGATTCCTCAGGCACATGGCTCCCCACCAATCCCTAATGCATTCCAATTCTCCCTACAAGCTACTATGCACTAGCTAGTGTGCCTTTTCATCCTTACTCAATTGTTTTTACTCTGAGTTTCACTACAAAAAAGAATAATTAAAATGAATGGGTCCAATCAATCCTCACAAATGTCCAAAGGGGTCTTTTATTTTAACACGACTATTAGCTAGAAACATCTCTCATCGTCACCAGTTTTTCTTGATGACATGTATGTCACTATGTCTATGCATGAAATGAAACATGCATATAATTGAAGTTTATGAGAAATGTGAGCCTCGTGTTTACTCTTACAATTTTGCTAGTGAGAAATCGCTAATGAGCATTGATGTGTTTGAATGGGAAATTTTAATTATGAAAATTAATTTTAAGTGAATTAATTAAAATATTGTACGTATATCAACATGATTTATTTGAATATTTAGTTCAAAGAATTTTTAAATGGATGGAAATTTTGATTGGGGATTTTTATCAGACAAAATGAAGGAATTTAAAATAATTAATAAAATAAAAGAATTTCAAATAATATAGTTTATAATTTTCATACAATAGAAATAACGCAAGAAATTTAAACTGCTTTATTCAAATAAAATAAATATTTTAAAATAAAATAAATTTAATTGAAATAATTAAATTTCAATGCTTTTTAAATACTTTAAAATTTTGAAATCTCACCTAAGAGTATTGAACGCCGTGTGCGTATTATTTCTTAATGCTTTTAATTGATTTAAACTTTTCCTTTATTAGCATTTGTATTGTTTTTAGAACTGTTCCAGAATTCATTTTATAAATTAATGGAGGGTGTGTTTCTGCAATGCAATTACATCAAAATAAAAATATATGTTACCATATCAAAAAGCTATTGTAGATATTAAATAATAATATTAGATAGAAGAGTCCACCTACTAATCAACACTTAAGGCTAACTTTTATGTTTTTTACCAAACTTGAAAGCAAACTTGAATAGTACTAGTTCACGTTAATTTGACTTGCGCCCAAAAATATTGTATTATTATTTGGATGGATGAAAACTTATGTATTTTTCCTCCGAAGTCTAATTTTTCCTTGGAGAACAAAATATGTTTACTATTTTTTTTTTCTAATTTACCAATTTATTAAATAATATATAATTAAGTAAAGGTTTAAATATCTCTTTTATTCTTATAATTTAGTATTTTCTCATTTTCGTCCCTGTAAAAAAATATCGTTTTAGTCATTGTAAAATTTATTTTTTGTTTTTCATCCTAAAAACGTTTTAGATAACATTTTTTACAGTTTAAATTTTTTATTGTTTAAAATATTATCTAAAACTCTTTAAAAATGAAAAATAAAACAAAAAGATTCCACAAGAACTAAAATATAAAAAAGTATACTTATAAAGACGAAAATAAAAAAAGCATTAAATTAAACCTTAATAAAATATGTTAAATTCAATTTTAAAAAAGTGGTCATAATAATAACAGTGTTTGTTGTTTTAATTTCCCCTCATCATTATTATTATTTTTTCTTTTGTCAGGTGGATAAATACTTGATGAAGCTGACTGAATAATCCAGCTGTTACTTGGAAGAAGATGGCCCGTGTTGGCATAATGAAATGATAATTAATTGTACACTTGTGTATGCATACACATATACATCCATTTCAATTATTCGATTCGTTTTTCTTTTTCTTTTTTATGTGCATGAAGATATAGGATACATTATAACTATTGTATCCGCTTATCTGCTTGCAATTGAAAGTGATAGTGGTATATATGGGGACACAGAAGGTTCAAGCCTAGCTAGCAACATAGCCCCACACCACAAAGTTAAGGAACTCACATGTGATGTGCCGGATTCTATCAGGTAGGACCAACTAACCTAACCCAATCATCACTAACCCATGCTCATAGTAACATTACCCCAAAACCCTCTTTGATTGGCACATTATGCCTTACCTTTTTGTAAGGAAGCATCCCCCACATATAATCATTATATGTGTGTAGACTATTAGATTCACCTCAATCAGTATAAGAATTATACAAAAAGGTGGGGATCTAACCCCCTGTAAGTACCCTTTAAATAAAACTTAAATATACTTCCTGTTTTTATTTGCTGTCTTTGCATAAAAAAGTTATTATAAGTTATGCATTCAAATTGCCAAAAATCGATAAGGAGAAACTAATAAAGTATTTTATAAATTTGAAGGAGTAAAAAATATAAAGTTTAATTTAAAAAACTAAAAAAGACAGACTTCAAATTTGAGAGAGAGAAAATATTATTTTGTATTCTAACCCTTATACGTTCCAAAATAAAACCTAGAAGTGTGAACCTCAAGAGGAGAGAGTAGTTTCCTCTAAACATAATATTCATTGAGTAATTAACTAAATCAAGATTTTCATCTTGAAGAACTGTTGAGGTTCATGATGGCATATGAGGAAAATTGAAACTTTACTTTATCTTTTGCTTTTTAAGGCTGTGAAAGTGAAACGTTAATTGGGATATTTTAGATACAATCTTGGAGTTGAAGTAAAGTGGCACTGCAAATAAAATAAAGCCGAGTCAATTATTTATTCAACTTCTTTTGCTTTTTATTGTTTGAGTCCAGGAAAAACTGAAAACGAAAGTAGTTGGTTGATTCTCCACTATTTTAATATTAATATAAGCAACTCCATGTCTTAATTTGCTAAAATGCGCATCACTTATTCAATGTAGGCCTAAGTAAAAAATCACATTCTTCAACATATTCATTTAAGACGCAAGTACTATTTTTATGATTTTTTTTTTTGAAAGAGCCTTTATGATTGTTGAGATATGATTATGATATGTTTTAAAATATTATTATGATACGATTGTTTCCTTATTTGTATTATTAATTTAGTTTCCTAGATATTATTTTTATGTAATTCATTTAGCTTGATTATTATTTCTAAAATTAAGGGATTAAACTATTAGTGTAATTAAACATTGATTATTATAAATAAACAACTAAGTGGACATTCTATCGGGGATATATTGCCCCTAATGGACTTCTTTTTTTGTCCTCCCTTTGTCACCCTTCTTCAAGCTACTTATTTCTCTCAGCGACATCACAGATAGACTCACTAGCCATTGGTCTGTCCAAATCTGATCTCTCTTTGTCCTAAAGATCAATCCACAAGTACAACAATGTGTTTTTTTATTCTTGTCTCTCTCTCACCAATGGCTTCCACTAGTCTATCTTTGTTCCATATGCACTGGCCTCGTCTTTGTTCTAGATGCCCTAATCCTTGTCTTCATCCCAGTTGTATTGTTTCTTATCTATGTCCCAAATGCATCGGTCCTTATCTTTGTCCCAGATATATTGGCCCTGTTTATGTTCTAGGTGCAATAGTCTTGACGATTATCCTAGCTACATGCATTAGTATTGCCTTCAATCTGAATAATTATAGGTCTTCCATAAACAAAATTGAAATTTATTGTCACTTTATGTGAGAGAAGATAATTTATGGAGAATTCACTACTAGATATTTTTACCAAGTCACTTAGAGGGTCGAGGACATCCTACATTTGTTCCAAGCTGGATGCATATGATCTATACGCTCAACATGAGGGGGAGTGTTTAGATATGATTATGATATGTGCTAAGATCATTATGATATGATTGTTTCCTTATTTAAATTTGGATTGCTTCCTTATTTGCGTCATTGATGTAGTTTCTTGGTTACTATTTGTATGTAATTCATTTAGCTTGGTTATTATCCCTACAATTAAGGGATTGAATTATTATTGTAATTAAACATTGATTACTATAAATAAACAGCCAATGAGACATTCTCTTTAGGCATTTAGAATATACAATTCAAATATTAAACTATGATCATCTTGTTACAGATGATGTTTGATAGCATTAAAGGTTACAACTCCTATATGTCACTACAAAAAAAATAGGAGTTAGCGACCGACCCAATCTGTCGCTAAAACATTGAATTCAGTCGCTAAAGCAGTTAGCAACCGAAATAGCGACCGAAAATTTTGCGTCGCAAAAACCCTAGTCGCTAAATCATTAGAAACCGAATTTTGTTTCAGTCGCAGATTAGCAACTGACATAATTTGTTGCAAATTAAATAAATTCGGCCGCAATATCTTTGGTTACTATTTTCGATTGTAACCAAATTGGCAACCGAGAGCAGAAGTCGCTAATTCGGTTGCTAATACATAATAAAAATTTTAATTTTAAAATAAATGAAATTTATATTCGGTCGCTAATTCAGTCGCTATTAAATAATTAATTTTATAATCAATTTTTTTCGGTGGCTAATTCGGTCGCTAATTAATAAATAATATTAAACGTGATATATTTTTTGGTCACTAATTCGGTGGCTATTTAATATTTAATTTGTTAATTAAAAACATTTTAGTCGCTAATTCGATTGCTATTTAATTTGTTTTAGTCACAAATTCGGTCGCTAAATCAAAATGTTTAATTTTTCTTTTTTGATGTTTTAAATTTTGACCTGCTTAATAAGTATTGGTAATAAATATAAGTTTAACAAATTATATAATCAAAGTTATAAATAAAAGTGGACAATGATAATATGTAAATATATCTAATAACAATTCTAATTTAAATATTGATAAGGTGCAAATTCAAATTTTTCAAAGTTTAACAAAACGAAATGACAAAGTTTAATGAAGTTCAAATGTATAGCTAACATGGCATAATAAAACTCAAATAAATTATAGCTTCATGTCAATGGTCCTTTGACATGTCATGAGAAAGATTAACCTGAGCATCATCAACATGGTGCTCAGTTCCATCTGCTGTGGTAGTTGATGGACTAGGAGCTCGTATGATAGACTGAATCTGCAAGTGTTGTAATATACGCTGCATTTGCTCATTTTGTCGCTGCATTTGCTCATTTTGTTGACGAATTTGCTCACGTTGCTCTTGCATCTGCCGTCTCATCTCTTGGCTTTGATGGTCGTGACTCTCCACCAGCTGCAACATCTTTTCCTCAAGTGTTTTCTCCTTATCTACCTTTGCCATAAGCTCAACATTCAATTTAGTAATTGTCTCACGCA
>PYAF01003229.1:0-10263 GCA_007407185.1 Glycine tomentella
GTGGCGGGGTGGGTTTTATAAAAATAACAACATCGGTTTCAATAACAAAACCGATGTTAACTATCTTAGTTTAACATCGGTTTTATTAAAAATATGGAAAACCGATGTTAACAGTACATGGTTAACATCGGTTTTACATTAAAATCTTGAAAACCGATGTTAACATTACTTGGTTAACATCGGTTTTGTTAAGAATCTTTGAAAATCGATGTTAACAGTACATGGTTAACATCGGTTTTACATTAAAATCTTCAAAATCGATGTTAACATTACATTCTTAACATCGGTTTTGTTAAGAATCTTGAAAACCGATGTTAACAGTACATGGTTAACATCGGTTTTACGTTAAAATCTTGAAAACCGATGTTAACAAAGTCCATTTATTTACAAATTTGCCACCGTGTTTTCGTTAACATCGGTTTTCCCAATAACCGATGTTAAACAGGCGATGTTAAAACCTATTTTTCTAGTAGTGGGGCCTTTTCCGCGAACCTCGGAAGAAACCGGGTTAAGGCCGCCATCCTCCCCGTCAATTGTTGGACCTCCTTCTTGCTGGATGGAAACTGCATATCCAGAACAGCCTTGCATTTCTCCGGGTTTGCCTCTATTCCCCTGTGAGTCAGCATGAAACCCAAGAACTTTTCGGCTCTTACCCCAAACGCACACTTCAGCGGATTCAGTCGTATGTTGTGCTGCCTTAGTTTCTGGAAAGTTTCTTCCAAATCTCGGATATGGTCCCTGGCCACAGGTGTCTTCGTGATCATATCGTCAATGTATACTTCAATATTGCGCCCGATCTGATCTGAGAAGAGCTTATTCATCATCCGCTGGTAGGTTGTCCCGGCATTTTCAAATCGAAAAGCATGACATCATAACAATAGTTTGCATCAATACCTCGGAATGCCTTTTTTCTCTGTCATCTGGATGCATGGGTATCTGGTTATACCCAGAATAAGCATCCATAAACGATAGCAACTAAAAGCCGGCCGAGTTATCTACAAGCTGATTGATACTCGGCATCGGATACGAATCCTTGGGACAAACTTTATTCAGATCCGTGTAGTCAACACAGACCCGCCATTTCCCATTGGATTTCTTCACCATTACCACGTTGGAAAGCCACGTCGTATACTGTATCTCTCTTATAAATCTGGCCTCCAACAACTCTTCAATATACTTTGTCAGAGCTTGTCTCCTATCCGGGCCGAGCTTCCTGTTCTTCTGTGCCACTGGTTTGGAACTGGTATACATTGCTAGCTTGTGGCAGCAGAAGGTGGGCTTAATTCCAGGTATCTCGGATTCCTTCCAAGCAAAGATATCCTGATTTTCTCTCAGGCATTGAATCAGCTTGCCCTTGGTTTCTGGATCACATTGTTTACCCACCTTCGTAATTTGTTCCGAGGAACCGCCGATCTGGACATCCTCAAGCTCATCCACCGGCTCTAGTCTCCATTCCTCGATATCCCGCATGTCTAGTTCTACCAGATTAACTGGCTTTCGGGATGAATGTGTCTCGGCCCTGGATCCTCCCTGCTCTCCTTGCCGAATTCGAGGTGGGGACGACGGGTCTCCCTCCGTTTCTGTGATCGTGTTGTAGTAACACTGCCGGGATTCTCGTTGATCTCTGCAAATCGTAATGACTTTGCCGAGGTGCCCGATCATCTTCATCTTCTGATGCTTGGTGGACATCAGGATGTCCCATTTATGGAGCGTTGGCCTGCCCATAATGATATTGTATGGGGACGGGAAGTCAGCCACCGTGAATGTGACCCTTTTTGTTTTGAAACCTTCCTTCGTCCCCAGCGTTAGCTGAAGATCGATGGCGCCCTTCAAGCCAGTGCCTTCTCCATTGAAGCCATACAGCATGGTTTGGCACGGCTTCAGATCTTCCTCCTTCAAATTCATCTTTTGGAAGGTGCTCCAATTGATGATGTCGGCCGAACTACCGTTGTCGACAAATATCCTTTTGACCCGAAAATTGGCCACGGTTCCTGTTATGACGAGGCCGTCTTTGTGCCCGGGTACCACTCCTTTCAAGTCTTCCTCGGTAAAGTAAATGAGCGACGGTGCGACTTTCCTTGAACCTTGGCCTTTCCCTTACCGACATTACCTCCTTGAGGTACCTCCTCCGCTGGTTGGCGGTATCACCTCCTCCTCCCATTCCTCTTGTGATGACATTGCATTCAAACTCGGGCTCTGGGAAATCCTCGTCTTTCTTGCTTTTCTTGTCATCTCGTTGCTTACTCTCCTGCTGGGCCTTTCTTTTGGCTTGGTGCCTCTGGGTTCGAATCACGTACTGGCGGAGTTTGCCTTCACGAACGAACCTTTTTATCGCATCTCGGAGCTCCCAACACTGGTCGGTTGTGTGTCCCGGTCCATTGTGAAAATCACAATACTGGGAGTAATCCAGCCCTTCTCTCCTTACTATGGGAGGGGGTCGGTCAACTTTCCTCATCTCGGTGAAAGCCACCTCCTTCCATATTTGACCACGCGTAGCATTCAGCGGAGCGTATCTGTCGAACTTCAATTCGTATCTCCTGGGCCTGAAACGAGGGTCGGAGATGCCTCGTGGAGGTCGTCCTGCCGAGGTATTCGACGGATGCCGGCTGGACTGTCCGACCTGGGGATTATCCTGGCGTCGGTTCCATGGGAGGAGGGTTTTTTATTTTCCCTTGGAACTGAGTTAGCGATCTCCATTTGCTCCAACTCCAAATACTTTTTGGATCGGACCCTAAATTCGTTTAGGGTTTTCACAGGATCCTTATAAATCAATTTGGCAAGACGGGAAGACCTGTTGAGCCCAGCCGACAGAAGGTGAACGTGGACTTTTTCTTCTAACCCTTGGACTTGCAATGCGGCTTCCTTGAATCGATCCAAGTAGCTCTGCAACGTTTCCCCAGGCTGCTGGCGTATCTTTCCCAAGGCAAACTCAGATTTCGGCTGCTTCTTGCTTGTTGCGAAATTCAGCAAGAACTTATTGCCAAAATCTTCAAAGTTGTGGATGGACCACGGCGGCAAGGAGTGGAACCAGGTCTGGGCGGCCCCAGTTAGAGTGGTAGCAAAATTCGAGATATGATGGGTTCGTCAATTCCTCGAACACACATCTGCATATCAAATTCGTCGATATGTACCTGTGGATCTTGGCTCCCATCGTATTTGGACAAGAAGGAGCCGTCGAAGTCCTCCAAGAACTGAGCATCCACTATTCGGTCGGCGAACGAACTGTTATTCTGGTGGCTCCGGTGATACTTTCTTCGATAAGTGTCATCACCTTGGCCGGGGTGACGGGTGATCCCTCCCGTCGGTCTTTCTTCCGCAACGTACTCTGGTGTCATGGCCGAGGACAAGCGAAGTGCCTCGTGATGGGAACGAGATGCTCTTCCCTGCTCGGAATGATCAACTGGATCTCTATGGCTGGTTCCCGCCGTGCGGGCCGACGTCTCTGGTCTTTGCCTCCTGGTTGCTGCATGAGGCTGGTCGGTTTTTGCGTGGCCTTCCAGGTGGTCGGTATTTTGCCGATGTTCTTCCTCTCGTCTTCTGTTACTACGTTCCTCCAACTAGGCAATTAGCCGCTGGATATCTTCCTGGCGCTGGAGTTCATAACGTTTCTCCAGATTCTCCATTCGAGCCAACAGGGACTGGAAACGCTGAGAATTTTCTGGGACTTCTTGCGTGGCCGGTGGTGTGTTGGCCGGCACATGTGCTGCTGGTCCCGCACGGGATGAGTTTGTGTGGGACAATGCATCTTCTACCACCACGTTCTCTTGATTCGGATTCGTGAGTGGTTCTTCACGCCTAGCCATTTGATGCCTTCTGGTATTAGCCATTGAGAATTAGTGGGATTCGAAATTTATCGTTCCCACAGACGGTGCCACTGTTCTGCTCAGAGAGAACAGAAATGTCCAACAAGTGGGGTTGGATGATTTTCTATAGGATCAGGCTCTCTCTCTCTTAAGAAGCTTATGAGACTGAAGCAACTTAAGGAAGAAGAAGATCACAGCAGCAATACGCACAATGCAGTTGGTGTGCAGTGTGTGTCGTGTGAATGGAAAGAGAGAGTCAGAATTGTGTGTACCTTTCACCATGGTTTGTGCTGTATTTATAGGATTCTAACCTGGAATTTGATAACAGACGGTTGAAGTCCGATATCTTCTTCCGGGATATTTGGAGATATAGATAACTGGAAGATAACAGTTATATCTTCTATCTTCTGGTGATTGTGATAATGGGTTAGTGGAAATTTGGATATTTGAATTAATAGGACAAAAGATAACATATCACTTATCTTTTATCCGTAACACAAGTATTGATATATAGTAAATGAAGTTTGTTTCAAAAAGTGGTTAACAATGTAATGAGATTACTTACTGTCATACAGGAGGGACATGGTTGCGTAAATGGGTAAACATAGTTACTTTTATTTATTTATATATACATATATATATATATATATATATATATTTTGAGATAATATTATATTTTATTTAATTATAAATTCTTATTTGAATTAGTTTAAAATAATTATTTTAAAATACAAGAAATTTATCATATATAAATTGTAATTAGATGATCACGTCAAATGTTTTACAACATATAGCCATTTTCTTTATTTAATAATAGTTAATTACATTTTTTTGAATTACTTTAAAATAAAATTAATCATATTTTACATAGTAATTAATCATCATATATCTTTTTTTTAGGGAAAATCATCATATATCTAAGTAAACGATGGATTGATATATCCAACTCTAATCATTATACTCATTTATATATTCATTGCCGTCATCAAACACTGTTGCCTCGTGCTTAAGCTTATCTATTTATAAATATTTGTTTAGAATCATTTTTACACAAAGCTAGCACTTGGTACTGACTCCTTAATTAAACAAGTCGCTATAAGAAGACTCACTTTACGTAATGCTTTATTTGAGCTTATCTTGTCGAAGTTCGGCCAAAATATTTTGTAACATGTTTTTTAAAAAATTAAACACCTTATTTTTACATAAGAAACAATCATACATAACCTTGTTAGGATAGAATAGGTATTGTTATGGTATAAATCCTAGTTAATCAGATTGTTAAAATTGTTTCTAGTTAGTTGAGTTAATTTTCATTATGCTTAAGTGTCTAATCTTATTTTCTTCTTCCTAAAAGCAACATATCTCCACAGTTAAAAGTCGTGAGACTAATAATCCTCCAAACTTAAAGATCATCGAAGTGATTTTTTCTTATCCCAGCCAACAAAATATTTTTAATATACACGGTCAGAAAAACGAATTTCTATCAATATAATTAAAATAAATTAACCATTTATCAACTGTGATAGACTTTATTGGTTTCTCTTAAATTATAGTATAATCCAGTGACTTGTCTAGTAGGTAGATTTATGTCCAAATCACAATATTATTTAAAAAAAAAAATACTTATTTCAAGTTACTTTTACACGCGTTTGTGATAAATGTATGCTTCATTGTGATGTTCACAAGAAAGAGATATTAAAAAAATTGTGATGAATAATATAATAGAAAAGCATGAGAAAATAAAGTAGAAAAGTATATGAAAAAAAAAACAGAGAGTGTATGTTAAGAGATGATTTTTTAACCACTCAAATAGTAGCCTCACCGTTTACAAACCTCTCAGTTTTTTTTCTTAACAAAAACAATTCTTTTCTTATCACATTATAATTATATTACTTTTTATTTCTCTTCTCTATCTATCTCTACATTGAAGAGATTTTTCCCCAATTAATATTATCCTTTTCTTTTTTACACAAATCTAGAATTTGATAAACTGACTCCTTTAAATGGGTGTATTTATTTTTTTACTCCTTTAAACTTGTAGTTGATCACATTTACTTCGCATGATCTTCAATGGCACGATGTCAAGTTGTAAAATTAGTCATTTAATCAAATAAAAGGATTTCAAACTTAGGTATATTTTCTTTGGCCGTAACTTTAATATTATTATCGGAAATTAAAATTTTGCACAAAATAAACCAAACAGCAGCAACCAATTTTACAACTTGACATGATATGAATACACTGGTGTAAGTTGTTCGTCAAATACTTATTAGGAGGAGCCAAATTCCCAGCACAAAATAAACCAAACAGCAGCAACCAAGCACACCATAAAATGCATATGACAGAAAATGTAATTTATGCAGAAAATTTCGATTAGCATTGCAACAAAAATAAAACAACAGATTGCAGCAGGAATGGATCCAGGAGTGTATTAAAGGGGGTTGGAATTTCGTTTACATAATTATTTTAATATTCTACAACCAATAAATAATTATTTAGCAATAGCAAGTTTCAAAATATTAATTATTAATTTTATTGAATAAATTAGAGATATGATTTACTACTAGAAAATTTTTGTACAAATATCAACTCAATAACTTATTTTTTTATATATTTCTTTATTAATATTTTTTAATTTTAATTTTATTTATTTCCTCATATTTACACATAGGATCCTAAGGGAGAGAGAGGGGAGGCAACAAAAACACAACAACAGATTGTAGCAAGGATAGATTCAGGAGTGTAGTAAAGGGGACCGAAATTTCTTTTTTACATAATTATTTAGATATTTAACTTTCAACAAATAATAAATTTTAAAAATATTAGTTATTAATTGTATTAGATAAAATTAGAGATATGATCTATTACTAGAAATTTTTTAACTAAATATCAACTCAAAATTTATTTTTATATATTTTCTTTTATTAATATTTTAAAATTTTAAATTTTCTTCTTGAGGAAAGAGGAGGGGGGGCCGGGGGACAAAAGCCCCTGCTTGCCCCCCAATCTGATCACAGTAACTACGGAGTAAAATAAAACCAAGAAATAAAAACGAAAAAATGCAAAATTAGCAAGAAAGAAAAAGGAAGAAAACAATACAAAAGGTTTACATATTTAATATAAGTATACCTTATTTGTCTTCCAAAAAAAATACACAAGGTTTACATGATTTGGTCAATATGACCTACATCCATGTGAGAAAGCAACTCCACTATGGATCAAGATTACAGATTGAGATACAACAGATGCATCCTTGGTTCTTATCTAATGTTCAAGAAAGTTGACGCAAAATTTGTATGATTCATCACTTTTTGTTTAGAAATATATATCTACAAAAATACCGCAACAAAGATTCAGTGTGATGATAAGAATATAAATTTTGTTAAAACTTAATTAGAAAAACAAATTACAAGTGTGTAATAATCACACTACAAGCCTAAACAACTCCATTCAAGAGTAAACAAGAATAATAAACACTTCTCATCTCAGAAATAAATTTTCATACTTAAGTAATCTTCCACATGTATTTATAAATTTCTTATCACTCTTTATTTTTTTCACTCAGAATGTGGATTAATACATCATCAGAACATTTGTTAAAACAATGTCGGTACTTCTTCTAAGAGTAAAGTAACTATAGCTAGTTTCACATTTTCAAAACCGTCAAAAAATTGAAATTCTTCTTCTAAGAGTCAAATATTAATTTCAAATAATATAACAATTATTACCTATCTATGTATAAGAATTGTCATAAGTAACTTTCATTAACAAATATTTTTTTATTTTAACAGTTTTTAGGATAAAATGCTGAATAATACTGACTCTAAGAAGAAGCAGCAGAAATTACATCATTGGAAATTATTTGATCCACCTGATGGGAGACCTCCTCAATCCAGCATTATTCAACTATTCCTATTACAATATGGCTGAATGCTACTCCCGGTGTCAAATGGTCCTCTTCGGTCCTCTTGCTTCATTATGCCTAAGCGGTGTGAGCTAAAAAGGGGTACCTGCAACAGGAACTTCGATGGTCAAGTAAAGATTCAACTTACAATAATAAATATGGATAATAAATTAGCATTCAATGTAGTGGTTTTTACCTGGGGGGTTATACCCCTTTTATACCAATCTTATTTTATACCAACCTTATTAGGCCCTAGACCTTGGACTTGTGTGTAGTGATTACCACCGTCTAGATAATTTGTCATCTAAACAATATTAGGTGGCCTAGTCTCATGATTACTTAGTAATTGCAATCATCACCTTGTAGGGGCCCTAAATAGGTCCCTGACTACCCTAGCCTAATACTTATCTGACGTGTCTTTTTGACCTTTAATGGGGTTGAATAGGTACGAGACTTTGACCAAAATGTCACGTTTTGCCAAAATATTTACCTAAATGTCACGCCCCCAAACTTTTTACCAAACTGCCACGCGTCCTATTTCGCTATGCCCCCCAGCGAAATAGGAACGCTGATGTGTCAAGTTTCTGGTGGACACGTATTTCGCTTGGCATGGCAGCGAAATACGTAGTCAAAGCGTCAGTCAAGCGTCAGAGATTGCAGACCACGTGGCAGCTTCCCCTTATTTTGCTATGGAAGGCAGTGAAATACGTGGCCTATTTTGCTAGTCTGACAGGCGAAATAGGATCCACGTGGCAGTGCTGTTGTATTTTGCTGGGTAGTGTAACGAAATAGGTATTATATTTTGCAAGCCCGCCCAGCGTAATACTACCACACCCCTCTTCTATATATATCCACCCGCAGTCCTCACATTTTCATACGTCAGTCATTAATTTCAGTTGAGCAGTGTAAAATTTTGTATTAGCAAAAATGAGTGGCAACAGAAATGGTTTGATTACCATTGTATACTATAATGGGAGAAGATATACTGGACCGAATGGTCAAGTGTTTGAAGGAGAAAGCAAAATGTTTCGTATGCCTTCTGGATGCAGCTATGATGAATTGATGAAAATAATTTATAAGAAGTTGAAGCTACAACGGGGTCAATCTGTATGTCGGTTGAGTGCTCGATGTGCATCCGGTAATCCGGTGCAATGGGTTGGTGTGGATGTTATAGATGATGAGGATTTAGCCTTAGTTATAGATGCATGCACATCTGATGGAGGAGATCCCAGATTTATAGAATTGTATGCTGAAGTGAATTTTGGTGGATAGTCAAGTAGTCCGAATGTTGTAAGAAACAGCAGTTCGATTGAACTTAACGTAGAGCCAATGGTGAATTCTGAAGATAGAGAAGTATCATGGTCACCACCACCACTAACGCAACCAACACAAGAAATTGATTCAGAAGATACTGCAACGGTGCCGGAGCAGGAGGTAGCTTGGGCCATGGACAGTTCGGAGGAAGAGGTTGATGAAGGTGTTGTTCCGGATACCGACTCATTGGATACGGATGTAGACGGTGATCGTTCTTTTGTAATGCCTTCTTCGGGTATTGTCGGAATGCAAGGTCCACCTCTGCATCAAGGTATGGCCACAAAATACACCGCACTTACTTGTGTTAACAGTGGTTGTGAGTCATCCACATAACAATGTGTTTAATGTGTTATTATACAGGAGAGGCAAATGTATTTTGGTCTAACATAAGTCATTACACGAATATTAATTGGGCACACACAGCCGAGGAGGTAGATGACATGCAAGGTGTGCAAATACCTAACTGGGAGATAGGTTAAGAGCTATATAAGGATCAGGTGTTTCAGAGCACGTTTGATGTGCAAATTGCAATAAAGCAATATTGTATGGCCGAGCATTGCACCACGGTCGTTGCTAAAAGTGATACAAGAAGGCTTATAATGGTTTACGAAAATCATAATGAGGGTTGTGCATGGAGGATGAGGGCATACGAAAAAAAGGGTGGCACGGAATGGATTGTAGGCATATGGAACAACCAACACATGTGTGTTTCTCATAATCTCTCGCAAGATCACAATCAACTTGACTCCAATTTCATATGTTTGTTGATCCTAGGTAAGTGAAATACGTTGGGTAATGAAAGTCAATAACATGTATTACTCATATTCTATATTTTGTTGCAAAATTAAATAACATGCCGTTGTGTAATGCAATGTAGAAATGATTAGGGAGGACTGAGTGTCAAAATAGGTTTAATTCAAGAAAGGATTTCGACAACACTCGGATTTCATATATCATACAAGAAGGCATGGAAGGCTAAGCAAAAGGCTATTGTGAAGGTGTTCGGGGATTGGGATGAGTCTTACGCGTTCTTGCCAAGATGGTTGTGATGCAATCCTCAAACCAAGTCAAGAGGAGGAAGGCTTGGAACTACACCTGGAAGAGCTTCCTTTGGTGATTAAAGGGCCAATGACAAGGGCTAGGGCTCAAAGACTTCAAGATCATATTCAGTCCAAGATAAATCTCTTGAAAAACCATGAAGAAGGCTATAAAATGATGAATTTGTTTGTTGTAATCGATTAC
>PYAF01003230.1:5844-17273 GCA_007407185.1 Glycine tomentella
ATGTGTCATTAGGAATAAGCGATGTGTTCCCGCTGCTGTATTTTGTCCCACGAACATTGGTAAGCCACAAATCATACCCGTTGTCTGCAAAGATACATCCCAATGATTCATCTGGAGAATTTACCAGCCATGTTGAAGCATCCTGAAACCACACAACACAAGTTAATTATTCACACTTCTTCCTTTACATTTTGTAAAATCTTACAGGAGAGAAACATGATTTCTTTTCTTATGTATCTGTCTTCGTATTAACACAACTTACACACTTCTTTTGCAGAAGTATTTGACTACCACATATCTGTAAGAAAATGAAGTAAAATGACAACATGAAAAAAAAAATCAGTGGATAAACCACAAACATCATCACTTTCTAATTAATAAATAAAACTTATGCATATTAACGACCATGGAAACATGAGTTTCATACCATTCATTTTTCACACACAATTCCGCAACTCAATATGAGCTAAATCACAAGCATCATCACTTTTAAATTAATAAACCAAATTTAAGCATATTAACCTTTATTAAAACATGAGTTTCATATCATTCGTTTCAACACAACATGACAGGTAAATAACAAGCACCAAGACATTTTTCCAATCGGGTGGCCATAACTGATGATGATCAAGGATCACAAATCCAAACGCATTGAGGTATGTCCAGCGTCGCCTTCCAGAACAGCATTTCAGTCTCCCATGGGCTCGAGCTCAAGCCCGAGACCTTCTTGGTGTGGCGTTTGAGGTATGTCTTCTCGAAGGACTTTGACTTGGACACAAACTCGGTGAAGCCGATCTGCCAGACGGGCCTCTGGAAGGGCCTGGGCCTGCGGGAGCAGAAGCTGATCTACTGCTGGCGCGTGATGAATGTGGAGCCGGTCTCCGTGAGTGAGCAGTTGAGGTTGGCGATTGCGGTCTTCCTGGAAGAAGGTGGGAAGGGAGGGATGATTTTGCAGATTTCATACTTGGAAGCTTCCTTCTCGATCTTGAATATATAGCTTATAGGATCTTGAAACTCCGCCGCGCTCAACTGGTGCTCCGGCACTACTGGCATCGATTTCAGCCATGGTAAGACGTCACCATTTCCTTCAGAAACTACTCCCATTATTGATATTTTGTGGCTCTCATTGAACACACAGCTATTTACAAATGAACTATTCAGATTCTGCCTCAGGGGTGAGACCTCGAGTTCGCTTGCCGGAGATGGAGAGCACATTTGGGGTTTAATTTGGAGATGTGTGTTAGCTAGGGCACGAAAATGAGTTTGTAACTCAAACAGTAGACATATATACTATTAAAGCAAAACGTCGTCGTTTTTGAAATTTTTTTCAAAATTTCCAAGACGGTCATAGCGCAACTGTCTTTGAATACACCAAAAAGAAGACGGTTAAATGAAACCGTCGTCGTTTTGAATATACAAAGACGGGTTATATAAGAACCGTCTTCGAAATGTTCATTTAATTACAAAATTGCCATCGCCCCCAAAACGACATCGGTTCCGCGACAACTGACTTAAAATTGTTGTCGTAAAATGCACCTTTTCTAGTAGTGTAGGCCTATTAAGTAAGAGTTCACATATAAGCTTGATACCTTTGCTTTGGGAGCAAGCCGAGCCATGAGAGCTGCTACAGCATTACCAACATTGTTCTCCTCAATGAAACTGATAGTTGAATTGATGAGAAGGTAAAGATACCCACAAAGTCCAACCAGTCAGGAGCTTCCCCTGCACAAATTTATAAGAAACAAGTTCACATAATCAACCAACAAACTGACACCTTCATTGCCAATATAAACATTCAAGAACTTAGTGTACTCACCCCTCCATTTGCAAGCGCGCTAGCCATTATAGCAGCAACCTCCATAACCCATGACAGAGGATTCCACATAAATCCTATTAGCATGTGTCCCAAGAAGAAGTGCTCAAGATAATCAGGTCATAGACATTAAGTTGAATTTCTTCATGCAAAACCTTATCAAATCATGAATGAGATGATATACTATTCATTCTCGGTACCACATCTCAATTTTTAATTGGAGAGAATAAAGAAAGAAATAAGACACGAGAGCAAGTAATTTCAATCCCATTAAGTACAAGTAATTAATCATCATGATGTGTTAGAAAAAAAGGGTACAAATACTATGCCAACTAAACATACTATTTATTATTCCTTCCCACTCATTAAATTATCATGTAAAAAACTTGAAGACTTGAAGTGCATTTATATCCTTTTCTTGAAGCAGAATGGTAGCAAGGTTAGGATCTCGGTTCTTGGGATCTCCCAAAGTTAAAGTTGGTTCTGGGCAAGGCGGGTAGTGATGAGCTAGCAATAATGGACTATCATTAAGTCCACCACAATAGTAATTTTGGTCAAGCCCTAATTCTTCACATAACAGCTCCAAAATTTTGAGTCCTAGTGTTCTCATTGTTCGTATTTCGCAACAACTTCACTGCAAGGTGCCATAAAAAAAGTTAAATTATTTAACATTAAAATAATAGCCAATTTGTAGTGGACACAATAATTTTTTAAATAAATTAAAATGAGTAAGATTATACTCATTTTTTCTCGTAATAGTATGGATAAGTAACCAATTTGAACTACTTTTAAAAACAGAAAGATAGAGGAGAACATAACATCATGGTAATCAAAGTTCAGAATTGGAGCTAAGAATCTGTGAAGGAAAGAATGTACACCATAACTAAGACAGGTCAAAGGGAAGTCGTAATTAGTAACTGAAGCCTAGTTGAAGTCCAAAGGCAAAATGAACAAGAAAAATTGGCATGATACCATTACCCAGGATACCTTGACCATTCCTTCGTCCAGGATATCCCTGCAAGAAGATGTAGCTAAAGAAGAAGCTTGTGCCTTAGAAGAAAGTTTTAAGCTTTTCACATGCCAAGGGATTTGTAATTTGTTCAAGTGTATGAGAGGCTAATCTTACGATCCTTGCATTGCATGAACATGGTCATTAACTTGCATACATGATTTCATTAAAAGAATTAAAGCTATTCATAATTTCAAAAGAAATGAAATTCTCATGGTTAAGTTTTTGGAAAAACAAAATCTTACTGCTTTAATCGATTACATAACATATTAATCGATTACAAGCCTTGTTTTGATTCTAGAAAAATCATGAAGAACAATTTAATCGATTACAACATTCTCGTAATTGATTACATAGAACAAAAAGAAAATCATATCTTCCTATTTTAATCAATTACCATAAAACCGTAATCGATTATTGAAGTTTAATTTTTTATGTACCTGACTGGCTTAATCGATTACCAAATTTTGTAATTGATTACATAAGCGTATTCTAGAAATCATGTTCATCTGGTTTAATCGATTACCACAAATAGTAATCAATTACATAACCTTGTTTTACAATTAGACCTGTCTGCTTTAATCGATTAGAGCTCGGATTAATCGATTACTTTGTTCGTTATAAAACCCAGAATAAGCTATGAACATTTTAATCGATTATTTGGCACTTTAATTGATTACATATGCTATTTTAATCGATTACTAGGCGTTTTAATCAATTACATTATTTTATAAAAATCTGTTATAAATAGAGCGAAGGCTTGTCTGATCTTTTAACTTGAATACTTCGAATTCTCTAAGCATATACAAGCCTTCTCAAAATTAGAAAGTAATTTTCTGAGTTAACAAAGCTCTTGTCCCACTCTTCAGTCTTCATAATGTATTGAAAGATTTCTTGGGCAAGAATTTCAAAGAAGCTTTTGGGGAGAAAGTTGTGAAATTGATTTTTTCATTTCAACTCTGATTGGTAACTCATATTCATTGGATCATCAGGTTGTCTCTCTCCATTAATTCTTGTTGTAAATTCATTTTTGAATTCTTAGTTGTTTGTAACTATTGTAAAGGATTCTTGAGGCTTTTTCTAAAGTAGGTTTCTCTAAAGGGAAAAAGTAGAGAAGAGCTCTATGTCTTGATCACTAGGAGTCTAATAGCATTTTAGATTTCTATTCTTTATCTAGAGTTGATAAAGGGTGATTGTTGTAAAGCTTGTAGGAATTGATATTTGATATTAGTGGAACTCTAATCTAGTGTTGATTAGAAGAAACTGGATGTAGTTTCTCTTGAGAAGTGAACCAGTATAAATTCTTGTGTTGCTTTTCTATTTCTCATCTCTTCTTGTTATCTTGATCATTAGTTCTTGGTGTTATTTTCATTACTCGACAAATTCTGATTTAAGCAATTGATTTCTTGGATTGAGTGGTTTAATTGATTTGAAGCATTCTTGGTTCAATTGTGATTAAGATCCTTTAACTCTGATTTTACAAATAAATTTTGAAAGGTCAAGTTTAAACCAATTCACCCCCTCTTGGTTATTGTGGGTATTCCTATTGTTTTCAATTGGTATCAAGAGCAGGTTCTTGAGTGTTATTCAAGATCACTAAATTTCTTTAAAAAGAAAATGAATCTCACAAAATTACCTTTAAGGAGGTGCCTCCCTCAATCGTCCTCTGATGTTTGAAGGAGAGCATTTTAGTTTTTGGAAAAATAGAATACAAATCTTCATTCAATCAAATGACCCAGGTGCTTAGAATGCAATAGAAAAAGGTCCTTTGATTCCTATTAAAATTGTTGGTAATGATATGATTTCCAAAGAATGAGATGAAATGACAGATGTTTAAAAGAGAGTTATCAAATATGATTTCAAAGCTAAAAACATGATTACTTCTGCACTTTCTTTTGACGAATTCTTTAGAACTGTTAGGTGCAAAAGTGCAAAGGAAATGTGAGAGATGCTGGAGATAACTCATGAATGTACAGATGAAGTAAGAAGGTCAAGGAAGCATGCCTTGATCCATGAGTATGAAATGTTCAAAATGAACTCCACAAAAAACATATCTCAGCTTCAAACAAGATTCACTCACATAGTAAATCATCTTCTTGGTCTTGGAAAGATATTTGATGTTGAAGAGTTGAACATCAAAATCTTGAAGTGTCTCACAAGACCTTGGACACCAAAGGTGACAACAATCAAAGAATCAAAATATCTATCCAAAATATCAATGACTGCACTTTTTGGTAAGATTCTTGAATATGAACTTAAAATGTCACAACTAACCAATGCTGAAGATGCAGATAAGAAACATAAAATCATAGCCTTGAAAGCTGCATCCTCAAAGGTTTAAAGGTGGAAGATTCAAGTGAAGAAGATGAAGAGGACAACATGAATCTAATTGTCAAAAAGTTCAGCAAGTTCTTGAGAAGAAACAAGAACAGAAAGTTCACAAAGTTCAACAACAACAACTTCACTTGCTTTGAATGTGGTAAGCCTGACCACATTAAATTTGAATGTTCTATCTTTTTGAAAAAGCAACAAGGTGAAAACAAGACAAAGAAAGAAGGAAAGTCTAAGAGAGCTTATATAGCTTGGGAAGACAATGAGTCAACAACTTCTGAATCATCAAGTGAGAATGAAGAAGCAAATATGTGTTTCACTTCCATAATAAGTGAAGATGATGAACTCTCAAGTGCTGAAATAGAGGTAAATTCTGAATTTGATCAAGTTGTTAATGCTTTCCAAGAAATACATGAAGAGGTTTAAAAGCTTGCAAAACCCAATAGTAGGCTAAAAGGAAATCTTAAATGGCATGTCACAAAAACTGCAGAAATGCAAACTGAAATTTGTAACTTGAAAGAAGAAAATGAAAAATTTGTTTCGAGCTACAAAATGAATGAATGTGTATGTGCTTCTTCATCAAATGTTGACAAATGCAAAACTTTGCAAGAAGAGTTTTATGAGTTCAAAAAGAGTTAAGGTGAAAAACATATGTTAGTACTTTCTGAAAATAATTACTTGGTTGATCTTTTGAAAAGGCTTTATAAGGGAAAATGCAACTTAGCTGAAATGCTAAGTGTGCAAAATATGCAGAGGATACTTCTGTATTGGGCTACAAACATGGAACAAAATCTTTTGTAAAAACCAAGTTTGTGCCTCCAAAACAGAAATATCAAAAAGCTGCTTCAAAAAGAAAGGTTAATCATATGACTCATTTTGAAAGAACATCATTTGCTGTAACTTGTAACTATTGTATGAAGAAATGTCATACATCAAATAGATGCTATGCTAGGAGATTCTATGTGCCAAATGGAGAATGCATTTGGGTGCCAAAGAAAAGGAAAATAGCTAACCCCTATGGACCCAACCTTAATTGGGTACCCTCCTTTGTAAATTGGTTTGAATTTTATAGGTATGTCTAAGAGCAATATCATCTTTATGGTATCTTGACAGTAGATGCTCTAGACATATGACCCACATATCAATGCTCACAAATTTAACTCTTAAAGATGGTGATTTTGTTACTTATGGAGACAATAACAAAGGAAATATAGTTGGTGAAGGAAATATAGGAGACAACTTTAAGACCAAGATCAGAAATGTTCTCTATGTGGAAGGACTAAAGCATAATCTTCTAAGTATAAGCCAACTATGTAAACAAAGGACTCAAAGTGTCATTCAATGACAATTGTTGTATGATATGTGATGGTCAAACCGGTGAGGTGATTCATGTAGGTAAAAGAAAAGGTAATATCTATTTAATCTCTATAGATCATCCATTCATTCACTACAGAAATTGCCTAATAAGTAAAGTTGATGAATCTTGGTTATGGCATAGAAGGGCAAGTCACATTAACATGCATCATATGAACAAACTTATAAGAAAAGACTTAGTCATTGGCTTACCCAAACTAAAGTTTGAAAAGGACAAACTATGTGATGCTTGTCAAAAAGGGAAACAAACAAAAAATTCTTTTCAAAGTAAAAACGTTGTTTCTACTTCAAGACCCCTTGAATTACTTCACATAAATTTGTTTGGTCCTTCTAGAACTATGAGTTTAGGAGGTAATTTCTATGGGCTTGTAATCGTTGATGATTACTCTAGATTCACATGGACTTTATTTTTAAGATCCAAGAGTGATGCTTTCAATGCTTTCAGAAAATTAGCCAAACTTGCTCAAAATGAAAAGGGAAGCAAAATTATCTCAATAAAAAGTGATCATGGTGGGGAATTCTAAAATGAGCATTTTGAAAAATTCTGTGAAGAAAATGGAATTAACCACAATTTTTTAGCTCCAAGAACACCCCAGCAAAATGGTGTTGTGGAGAGGAAAATAGATCTCTTGAAGAAGGTGCAAGAACTCTTCTTAATGAGACAAATTAGCCTAAACATTTTTGGGCTGATGCTGTAAGTACAGTTTGCTACACTTTGAATAGATTACTAATAAGGCCTATTTTAAAGAAAACTCCTTATGAACTATGCAAAGGTAGAAAACCAAATATTTTTCACTTAAGAGCATTTGGCTGCAAGTGTTTTGTATTGAATAATGGTAAAGAATCACTTGGAAACATTGATGTTAAAGTTGATGAAGCCATTTTCCTTGGATACTCATTACATAGCAAAGCATATAGAGTTTTCAATAAAAAGAACTTTATGCATGGAAGAATCAGTTCATGTTATTTGTGATGAATCTAATCCCTCTTTAGAGGAAAGAAGTGTGAAAATGATGTAGGTCCTTTAGAAGAGTTCATACAACTTAATGGATCAATGGATAAAGAAAAAGAAGAACTAATTGGTGAAATGAAACCATCAACACCAATCCAAGAGCTAAAAGATTGGAGAACCACAAGAGATCTCTCCCTTGACAATATAATTGGTGAAGTTTCAAAGGGAGTATCTACTAGATCTTCATTAAGAAATCTCTGTCGTAATATGGCTTTTGTTTCACTAATAGAACCTAAGAGCATTGATCAAGCCTTAATTGATGAACATTAGATGCATGCCATGCATGATGAACTGAATCAATTTAAGAGAAATGAAGTTTGGGAACTTGATGAAAGTGGTATCATAGTCAGAAACAAAGCTAGATTGGTTGCAAAAGGTTACAGCTAAGAGGAAGGCATTGACTATGAGGAAACCTATGCTCCAGTAGCAAGGTTAGAAGCCATTAGGTTGCTCCTTGCATATGAATGTTTAATGGATTTTAAACTGTTTCAAATGGATGTTAAAAGTGCTTTCTTAAATGGATATATTAAGGAGGAAATCTATGTTGAACAACCTCTTGGTTTAAAAGATTTCAAATATCCAAACCATGTCTTTAAACTAAAGAAAGCTCTTTATAGTTTAAAACAAGCTCCAAGGTCTTGGTATGAGAGATTAAGTAAATTTTTGCTTGATCAATCTTACATAAGAGGACATGTTGATAAAACCTTGTTCATAAAAAGGAAAAGCAATGATATCTTATTGGTTCAAGTATATGTTGATGATATAATTTTTGGTTCAACTAATCAATCCTTGTACAAAGAATTTTCTATCTCTATGCAGAATGAATTTAAAATGTCAATGATGGGAGAATTAACATTCTTTCTTGGACTTCAAGTGAAGCAAATGAAGAATAAGACATTTCTAAATCAGACCAAATACTGCCTTGAAGTGATCAAAGAGTTTGAAATGGAGAAAAACAAAGATGTTGCAACTCCAATGGCAACATTAACCTATCTTGATTCAGATGAAAAAGGGAAGAAGGTTAATGAGTCAAAATTCAGAGGATGATTGGATCCTTACTATATTTGACAGCAAGTAGACCAGATATTATGTTGAGTGTGTGTTTGTGTGCAAGATATCATGCAAATTCCAAAGAATCACACCTCACTGCAGTCAAAAGAATAAATCAACACCAAAAGTTGGTCTTTGGTATCCCAAAGGTGCATCACTCAACTTAGTTGGATATTCTGATTCTGATTTTGCAGGATGCAAATTAGATAGAAAAAGCATCAGTGGAACTTGTCACCTACTAGGCAGCTCACTAATCTCATGGCATTGTAAGAAGTAATCTTGTGTTGTTTTATCAACAGTTGAAGCTGAGTACATATCTGCTGAAAGTTGTTATGCTCAAAGCCTTTGATTGAAGCACCAATTACAAGATTTTGGTGTAGAATTAAAAGAAATACCATTGTTATGTGACAACACAAGTGCCATCAACATATCCAAGAATCCAATAATGTACTCAAGGATCAAACACATTGAGATAAGACATCATTTCCTTAAAGATCACATCCAAAATGGTAACATCAAAATTGATTTCATTGATACTCATAATCAATTGGCTGATATATTTACTAAACCTTTGGTTAGAGATAGATTCTATACTCTTAGGAATATGCTTGGTATCCTTGATGAGTCTAACATTTGCTAGCATTCTTGTTATGTGTTTATCTATAAGAAATAGCACCTTACTTGACTAATCATCACATGTGCTTCAAAATTCAAGATTGGCTGCATAATTACTATTCATTCTGCAAAATGCTCTGCAATAATTGATTACAACACAGGATAATCAATTATTTGATGTTTATGCTACATTCAGAGTCATTTTCTATGTCATGTAATCGATTACTTTCACAAAATAATCCAAACAAGAAATCAAAGAACACCTATACTTATCATGGCATAAACTATGCCTAAATACCCGAAGACCTGTTTTCCCGAAAAAGTTGAAACGATTACTGTTCATAAAAAAAAATTGATTCAAAAGTTTCTCTATAATAATCGGTTACATATCGAAATAATTGATTACTGTTCATAAAATTTTTCTTGATTCAAAAGTTTCTCCGTAATAATCGATTAAATCGATTACTGTTCACAAAATTGTTTTTCTGATTCAAAAAAGCTTCATATAATAATCGATTATTGCACGGGATAATCGATTACTTCGTTATAAATTGCCATTGTTAAGAATGAAATAATCGATTACATAAGCTTGTAATCGATTACTTATGGCCGTTGTCAAGTTTCTGCAGATTTTTTGAAAAACGAAACTGACATATCTTTAAATAAATTCAAAAATTCAAGCTGTCACTGAGAAGTTATGGCCTGGATATGCGTAATAACTGTTCCAACGTTCAAATTTCAAAAATTAAACTCATAAATTTTGGTTATAAATTGAGCCTTTGTGAAGCATCATTCACACCCAAGTCTTTTGGTCTATATTTTCTGAAGCTATTCTCTTCTATCTTCTCCTTCTCTGAAACTACTCATCAAACATTACCTTCGAAATCTGATATGTCTACATCTAAGAGAATGAAAACCAGCAAAAGAAAGGCTGAGAATCTTCTAAACCTGCGGTAAATAGGTTAGATCAATAGTTCTCTAGTGAGTTTGAGAAAATGACTTATTGGCAATTCAATGCCACAAAATTTGTTATGCCTCCCAAATAACTTGACCTTAATTGGTTTATCAAGGAAGGATTTCAGTTTCCTGCTTTGATAGAGGCTCAAGGTCTGAAAAAATTTGTTGAACTCAAGGGTACTTTTTACCCTGAGTTAATAAAGGTATTTTTCACTTGTGCTAAGGCTAGCATGGATGGGATAATTCATTCCCAAGTGTAAGGTGTTCCCATGGTAATAGATGATGAGGTATGGGAAGTTGTTGCTGAAATCTCCTCTGCTGGTGTAAGGAGATTTGATGAAGAAATAGGAGGAAATAACAAGATTGACACTTATAGGCAGATGCTACAAGACCCACAAGCTAGGCTGAAGACAAGGCTTGGTGTAAGCAATCTGACAGGGGAAGATAGGTTGCTTCATTACATCATAACCTATATCCTTACTCCTAGGTCTACTAACCATGCTCAAATCACAGATGATGATTTGTGTAACATCCTCAAAATTATATTAAGAGATATATTTATGATTGAATTATGAAAGTGAGATGATAATTGGATATAAGAAGAATAGGATAAATTTTATTCGAACATAAGCATGTGTTGAACATGTTTTTTATATATATTATTAATCAGTAGAATTTTCTGATCTTTAGAATATACAATTTCAGGAGAAATTTGATTTTTTTCCGGACAGCGTCGGTATACGTTGTATAAATTAGAAATTTCAAATTGAAACAGAATAAGGTGAGACAGAACTCATAATAGGAAATAATTTGTAGAGTTAGAAACTATACAGTTGTGACAGAAAAACCTTAGAATAGAATTTCTATGAATTTTATACGGTAATAACTTTGAAATTTTATTCAGGAGAATTCAGGCAGCAGAAAAATATGAAAAAATGATAAGTAGAATCTGTGAAATTTTCTCTTAATTTTAGGATGTACAGAATTATTTAATAAAATGGTTTAGTAATTTTGATGGTCAGAAGTAGAACGGACCAATCAGAATTAAGATAGAGCAGTCTCGTACGCAAAGTGTAACACCCCAAAATTTCAGTCCATTTATAGGGTAAAATACTAATTGGAAGTAGTACAGAAGAATTTAGGAAAATGACGGAAATGCCCCTGGACATTTTGGGAATGACTAAAATACCCCTAGGCATACTAGCAGGGTATCTTAAGGAGAAAATACTATAAGTACTCTAGGATGTTTGAAAAATGATCAGAATACC
>PYAF01003230.1:36729-66933 GCA_007407185.1 Glycine tomentella
GGAAGCTCCGGAAATCCTTGGAATCTATCAAATTACAAAACATGTTGGATTAATCTTCCGAAATATCACAATGAAATGTATACAAGCAATAGGAGCTATTTAACTAGGTTTAGGGTAAATTTATGATAAAAGCTTATGAAATCAAAGGATAAGTGCCTTTATTTAAAACATGATTTTAACTGATTTATGGCACTTATCAGTTATACAAGGCAAAATGGCTACTGGAATCTTGTATCACCCGCTCCAAATACAACTTTTATATACGTAGCTTTACATGATCATCCAATTGTTTATCACATAATTCAGCAATGTGACTTTAATCATGTAGTTCTGTTAGCGAAAAATACCAATACTAATTGATGAGGAGTTGTTTTAACCAAAACACCCCTTAACAGAAAATCCAGCCACTCTCCTTTATAGTTTTTCTTTCCACTTATAAGTTGACCAAATATTCTATCAGCTCCACGTAAAGATTAAATACATACCCTCCAGTTGTACGTGTGAGTGTATATAACACGACCCGAAATCAGGTTCATCAACAACGAAATCTTCCTCTCAAATCACAGAAATATACATCCCACTCAAGTATAAGTTCTTGTGTGTAAAATGGCCAACATTTTCCTACACAATTGGGGCAACACTTGCAAGGCTATCCTCTGCCTCTTTTTCCTAACCACAACCCTTTTTATTGCAAACTCTGCAAGGATCCTAGATGAAGTGGAATCCCAACCCCAAGCCATAGGCAATCTACCAGCACCTGGAGCTGTCAATCCTTCACTCACAACAGGTCCAGTCACCACCACATCACAGGTAGGCTACGAAGTACGAAACACCGATACTTTAATTTGTTTCACGTATATACACATCACATACCATGAGTAATGTCCTAGAAGTATGTTATTAATTTGGATTTGCAAAATTATAATTATATATTTTACATGTATGTATGTTACACGTGGTATCCCTGTATCGAATCTAATACAAGTATGGTAGCAGGTTGGCCCTGCCACCACTTTGGCAAGTGGGCAAACACCGGCAGCCGCCAGCACCGTAAACACTGGTACTACAGAAGACTCTGGAGATGAAGATGATAATGAAGTAGAGCCACCAGTTCCAGATAATGCAGCACCAGTGACACCAAATCCTGTGGCAAAAGAAGCATCATTCTCTTTCTTCATGCATGACATCCTTGGAGGGTCACGTCCATCAGCAAGAGTGGTGGCAGGAATAGTGGCCAACACTGATGTGACTGGCCTACCATTCTCGAAGCTCAACAACAACCTCTTCCCAATCACTGGAGGAATCCCACTGGTAAACCCCAAGCTCAACGGCATCATCACCAACAACAATCTCCCAAACCTTGTAGGCCTCAGTGGTGCACAATCCTCCACTGTCTTCAAGAACAGTGGCACCAGCAACACTGTCACTGGAAGCAACAACCAGCCATTTGTCTCAGCAGGTAACCTCCCTGCAGGATTCACCATCCAGAAGCTCATGTTCGGGTCGGTGACCGTCATCGATGACCAGCTGACAGAAGGGCACGAGCTTGATTCTGCTGTGATAGGAAAGGCACAAGGGTTCTACTTGGCAAGTTCATTGGATGGTACTAGCCAGACCATTTTGCTGACAATTTTGGTGCATGGTGGTGAACATGGACATCATGATGTGGTGGATGACAGTATCAATCTCTTTGGGATTCATAGGACAGCTTCATCAGAATCTGAGGTAGCAGTGATTGGTGGGACTGGCAAGTATGAGAATGCTAGAGGGTATGCTTCACTTGAGACTCTTCTCAAGGAGGACCAGCACACCACAGATGGGGTGGACACTATCCTGCATTTCAATGTCTACCTCACTGAGTAGAGAGATCACCTGTGATTGATTGGCTTTCATATTTGGAGTTTCAATTTCAATTTGTGTATGGTTGTTCAAATTGGTGCTATATATCTCTGTTAATGCTTTATCAAGTTTGAAACAAAGCTCCTTAATTCTGCTTCCTTTTGGTCATTTTATCCGATGTCTCTTTTTCTTTGCCCATTCTCTTATCCTAGATATCTGATATCTCATATTTAGATATATGTTAGAATACAAGTGTAAGATGAAGTCTCACATCTTGTAAAAATGAAAAAGTTGAACATTAAAGAAAAGACACATAAATTTGAGTCTTAATGTTTTGAGTTAAGATATGGTATTAGATTCACTTATATAATTATTCTTCACTTATTGGTGTAAATCTTAATTGAAGGGTTTGATATTTTTTTTAATTCCTAAACTTTTTCAAATTTTTATTTTTAATGTCTAAACTTTTTTTATCCTTTTTTTATTCTTACAATTTTCTTTTTTTAACATTTTTAATCATTTCTATCAAGTAATAACATTAACTAATTAACTAATGACATAACAGTTACATTGACATCCAAGTGACTTGTCACATGTACTTATAATAAAAAAAATACTATTATTAATTAGCATCTCACTCGATCCAAAGAAATAAAAGGAAAAAATAAATGAATACACAATATTATGGATTTTTGTCACTAATTTGAGGTGTTAGGTCATCAATGACTTCCAGACATCCTTAATTATCGGATAATGACAAATATGATTGACTTCTGTCCCTTGCATATTGGCATTAGTGTATCAAATAATGTAGCCACCTGTAATGCCAACATAGAAAAGGGAGATAAATTAGCTGGAAAAAAGAGAGTAAAAGAAGTAAATATTCACAGGCTCTCAAATGCCCTTGATTAGAGTCATAGGAAGTAGTATATCACCTTGTCAAAATGTTTTGATTCAAGCCCTAAAGAGCTAAAGCTCAATAATGGTGGCCAAAGAAATGATGCCCGTGTGCTGTAGAAAGCCTTATTTTGCCATACTAGTTTATCTCTATGAATTACATTGAATTTGTACATGTTATTTTCAAACTTTATTATTCTTGGCTTAAAATTTTATATTTTACACCTCTCATAAACACAACTTAATAAAGATTCAAAAATACTTGAACTATTGATAACTTAAATAACGATTGAAAGTTTGTCAATCAATATTGCAATCATTCTGTTTTCCTATGTTAGTTATACAGACAGAGACGGTGCTACGAGGATGGGAATGAAGAGGCTTTGAGCTCGAGGAGTATTGAGCCATTGATAAAAGTACATATTTGTCTACGAGACAATGTTTCACGAAAGTCGGGGTCCAACTTCTATTGGTCACATTTGGGCCTTTGGCAATTCTCTCTCTCATTCCTGATAAATGTCTTCTAAATTTGCTTCTTCTTTCTCTGGTTTCTCACTAATATCTTCCAAATCTAAAAATTAACATTTAGCAATTCTTTATCTTATTCCTCACTAATATCTTCCAATCTTCATCTTCTTTAACTTGAACCACTTTTTGTTTCCTTTGAAGAAGTCTATTTGTTGCCTCTTTTAAAAGCTCTTTGAGATTATGTACCTTCTCTACTTGCAGGTTGCTTCCTTCTAGCCTCCAATCTCTGAAGTCCTATAAACATCTCTCCATGTAACTCCATTATGTCCCTCAAAATCCCTTTCATCTCCATCCATCTCTCTGACTAGTCACTCATTACATTCATCAATATCATATTGAGCTTAATTGGTTCAGCTTTATCAGTGGTTGATTATACTTGACATTGATCTAGTCGTGCAATCTTTTATGCTCAAACCTATTCCTTTTCTCAATATAATCTGCATTATTGAGATAAATAATTATAAGAAAGATTTGGAATTGATTATTGACTTTTAAAAGCAAATTGATCATTTGCTCAAAGACGCTTCATTTACGTTCACAATTGAATGCACTACAAATCAAGCTTAAGATTTTTATAGCTAGATTTTGCAAATTGGGAATTGAGCTACAAAGCCAAAGAAAATGTATTGAACAGTATTGAAGCAAGTGACTTAAAGAATAGAAGTTTAAAAGTTGTATATGCTTTGTTTGCTACTCGGTGAAACAGTTTTCCTCATTAATATGGCAATATCACTCCCCAAACATATCATCTACAATTTTATAAGTGTTCAACTTCAACATTATCTTCTGCTCCACCTCTAGATTTCCCACAAACTTATTGATGCATGTACATAACCTCACTATCAAATTGCATTTGACGATTGTCATAGAACTCTGCATTCAAAAAGTGGACAACCGCATGTAATGGGTGATGAAGCTGAATATTTATCTTCTATCAATGATTTCAAATACATCCTTGTGTTTACTAACAAAAGACTTCATAATAGTTTCCTTGGTCTTGTCCATTGCTTAATATATAGCTCATAATTGGCTTTCCCTCACCATCAACAAGCCGAAGCATTTTCACAAGAACAGTCATGACTTTGAGTATATACATCACATTCTCCTAAAAACTCGACATCAATATAATTTACTTGCTTCCTGCTTCTTTGACTCCCTTGACAACTTGTTTGCATTCCACACATCTAAGACTGACATCTTTCTAAGATTTTTTTTCTCTTGGTGAATCTTTTTCCATGGAAAGAAAACAGCATCTTGTAAATCGAGTGACTGCATGTCCCCACTAACTCCCTTTTGTTTGTAAAGGGACTCAACAAACTCCAAGAACTTGAATAGATATAAATAAAGTCAAGAATTTGGATTATTCATTGTATTGTCTTCTTTATACTGGGAAGCTTACCAATGTCCTTCAACATTAAGTCAATGTAATGTGTTGCACAAAAAGTCCGATAAATTTTGAGTCTTTCTTCTTCCAACTTCTTATCAGCAAGAACATAATTACCCTATTATTCATTATGACTTGGACAACTTTTTCGTCTCCAATCTCCTCCAATAGAATCAAGAAATTCAAATAATTTTTCTCCTATCTTCACAAAGTTAGACCCATCAACTAATATGGTGAGCATTGTCCCGACAAAAGAGTTCACCAAAAAGTTAATCAAATACTTTTCTTCATTTCTATTCAAACATATGACATTATGAAACATCCTAAACTTGCCAATTGTTCCCTTTGACCCATCATTACTCCAATTCCTTTTGGAGGAGGGAGACTCTTATATCATGATGGCTTGGAGGTCTCAAATGTGGTCCAAAACTTCCAACGACTACAAGCATGACATAAAAGCTTTGCAATTTGATCATGTTGAAAGAAAGATCAGCTTGGTACCAAAACATAGTAAAATATTGGTGGACCTTTATTGTAGCTTGTTAGTCACAAACCTCATTTATACTTCAATTTCTTCTTTTGATTTTTTGCAATTACAGTTTTCGATCGTCTACAAAATAGATCAATCATCAGGTCTTTTCAAATTATTTTTCTTAGCAGTACTAACTGCTAAAGAGGTATTTGAGCTTTTAATTCTCTAAAATCTCCTTCCTCCAATGTATAATATTTTTTAGTAAACTATGGTGATACTCCCTAACTCCGCCTATCTGTGTTTGCATACATGATCTGTCCCAAGTCAGGATAAAGGAGGAGGGTGGCGTCAGGTGTTGTTAATCGACCGTAAAAAAATAGTTATATGTATGAGATGAACCATTATGATATTTCGTTGGAGTGTACCCTTCATAGCGACACATTACATCGGGTCACGGGTGTAGCGAAAAATGGCCTAGGGCCCTTGCAACAAGGTAAGGTGCTGCATCAGTCCCGGAATGTAGTTATAAGTGAGCTAAGATCCTTGCCTCAAGGCATGACGCCAAGTCTTCACCCGGATTTGGTGACAAGTAGGTCAGAGTCTCAACACACAGATAGGCGAGTGTGGTGGGCAAACACCACCTAGGGGTTAAGGATGCAATTAGGAAGCTGGAACATAGGAACCTTAATGGGTAAACTAAGCGAGTTAGCAGATGCTTTTGCCAGAAGGAAAGTGAATATTGTTTGCTTGCAAGAAACTAAGTGGGTTGGAGAAAAGGACAAGGAAGTGGATGGCACTGGTTTCAAATTGTGGTATACAGGTATAAACAAGAGTCGAAACGGTGTTGGAATTATGATCGATAGAAGTTTCAGAGATAAATCCATTGATATCAAAAGGAACGGTGACAAGATTATGCTGATTAAGCTTTTAGTGGGTGATTTAATTTTAAATATCCTCAATGTGTATGCACCCCAAGTTGGATTGCAATCAAATGATAAGAACCAATTTTGGGAAGACTTGGTAAAGGTTTTGAGAGACATACCATGAGAGGATTCCTAGGAGGAGATCTAAGTGGTCATGTTGGTAAAAGCAGTGGAGGTTTTGGCTATGAGACTCGAAATGAGATTGGAGAAGATATCTTAAACGTTGCACTAACCTACAATTTGATGCTAGCGAACACCTTTTTCGAAAAAGGGAGTTTCATCTTATCACTTATCATAGTGGTCAAATTCATAGTCAAATTTATTTCTTTATGGCTAAAAGAGAAGATAGAAATTCTTGTATCGACTGCAAGGTCTACCTTGGAGAGTGTGTCACAACACAACATAAGTTGGTAGTTCTAGAGGTTCGGTTCAACAAAGTACTTAATATGAGGAAGAGGGCTCAAAATCCAAGGATAAGATGGTGGAAGCCAAAGGAGGGAAAACAAATAGAGTTCAAGAAAATCATGTTACGTGAAGGACCATGGGAGTCTGTTGGAGAAGCAAATGAAATATGGAATGAGATGGTTATGTGTATCCAAAATGTGGGAATGAGGGTGCTGGGATAAAGCAAATGAAACAGATTTCTTACAAAGGAAATATGATAGTGGAATGGAGAGGTGCAAGAGGAAATTAAATAGAAGAAGGAATGTTTTAGATCTTTGCATAAAAGTCTCAATGATGAGAATTTGTACAAGTTTAGATTAGCAAGAAAAAATGCAAAGAAAGCAATGCAGGAAGCTAGAGGCAAGGTTTTCGATGATTTGTATAAAAATCTTGGGAGAAAGGATGGTGAAAAATGTATATAGAAAGTTGCAAAAATGAGGGATAAGAAGAGTAAAGACCTCACCCAAGTTAGATGCATCAAGGATGAAAATCCAAAACTTTTGGTAAGAGATGAAGATGTAAATGAAAGATGGATGAACTACTTTAACAAACTTTTTAATGTGGATGGCAATAAAAGTGAAGTAGACTTGGAGGACGCTTATGATGATCTAAATAAAAGATTTGTGCGCATAATTAATACATATGAAGTTAAAGAGACTTTAAAGAGGATGGAGAATAATAAAGTTTGGGGACCCGATGACGTCCCTATTAAAGTGTGGAGAGGCCTGGGGGATGTGGCAATAAAATGGATGACCAATATTTTCAATAAGATTCTTCAAACAAATAATATGTCTGATGCTTAGAGGAAAAATATGTTTGTGCCTATTTAAAAAAACAAGGGAGATATCCATAATTGTTATAACTATAGAGGCATTAAGCTTATGAGTCATATTATAAAGTTGTAGAGAGAGTTATTGAACATCGCTTAAGGAGAGAAACTAAGGTTTCTGTAAATCAATTTGGACTTATGTCAAAAAGATGTATCATGGAAGTCATTTTCTTGATGCAACAATTAATGAAAAGGTATCGAGAAAAGAAGAAAGAATTACATATGTTGTTCATAGATCTTGAGAAAGCATACGATAGGATCCCAAGAAAAGCTTTATGGTGGGTTCTTGAGAAGAAAAAGTATCATTAAAGTATGTAAATGCAATCAAGGATATGTATGATGGGACTACCACATGTGTAAAAGCTTGTAATGGAACATCAAGTTATTTTTCTATCACGGTAGGTGTACACCAAGGTTCAACTCTTAGTCCTTATCTCTTTGTCTTAGTGATAGAAGAACTAACAAAAGATATTCAAGAGGAAGTGTTGTGGTGTATTCTTTTTGTAGATGATATTGTGCTTACTGATGATATCAAAGATGGTGTTAATAAGAAACTTGAATTGTGAAGAAGCACTTTGGAGTCTAAAAGATTTACATTAAGCCATAGCAAGACTGAGTATATGAAGTGTGAGTTTTCGCTGGTAAGAGATGGTGATCAAGAGCCTGTGCATTTACTTGGTTAAGAGGTACTTAAGAAAGATATTTTTTGATACCTGGGATCAAGTTTGCAAAAAGGTGAAGAGATTGATGAGGATGTAAATCATAAAATCAGAGCAGGGTGGATGAAATGGCAGAGTGCATCTGGGTTTTTGTGTGACCGCAAAATTCCCCTTAAGCTAAAAGAAAAATTCTATAAAACAACTGTAAAACTTGCAATGTTATATGGAGCTGAATGTTAGCCAGCACATAGGCAACATGAGCATAAAATAGGAGTAGCGGAAATTAGGATGTTAAGGTGGATGTGTAGTTATACAAAGATGGATAAGAAAAGAAATGAAGATATTCGACGAAAGGTAGCAATAGTACCGGTGAGTGAAAAGATGAGGGAACATGGACTGAAGTGGTTTGGACACGTAATGAGATGGTCCCTGAATGCTCCCGTAAGAATAAAAATTTGTTACAAGAGCTTGACACAGAGAGATAAAGGTAGACCCAAACTTCCCTTGAAAAATGTAGTTAAACAAGACTTAATGGAGTGAGATATAGATTGGCAAATGGTGTATCTTAGGATGGAATGAAGAAAAGTTATAAGCTTGGTGGAGGGTTAGATCCATTGTTATCCCAATGTTTCAGATGGTCCCTTTTTAGTCATTTTCCTCTTCATCTCCCCCCTCCTTCTTTTCCCCTTCTTTTCTTTTATCTTATTTCCTCTTTCCCTTCCCTTTCTCTTTTCACTTTTTTTCAACCTCTATGTATTTATTATTGGGTTCATCTATCATCGACTCCAATTAGTTTGGGTTAAAGGTGTTTTTGATGTTGATGATGCTGTATGGTGATACTCCCTGAGATTTATTTCAAATTACACACGACATCCCTCATATTTCTATCCCGACACTAATCCCCTTAATTGTTTGAAAAACTTTACATTGATACCCTTTATACATTATACTAACCTCCCTTGTTTAAAAAATATTACATTGTGTACTTGTAAACATTAGAAAAGAAAGATTAAGTGCAATCTAAATAAATCCCAACGAGTGTTAAGTATAATTTACTTTTTTTACTTAAATAACTTTTGGGTCTCTTATATATATATATATATATATATATATATATATATATATAATATTTTTGTTGAGTCGTTGATAAAAAAAAATTATTATTCCAAGTCTCTGATATATTAAAAAAATTGGGTCTGCCATCAGTTAAGTGATGACGTGATATCATCCCAATGACTTATATATATTGGAAGAGCCATTAAGATAATGTCACATCATCACTTAACTAACGACAAAGACTCAAAACAAAACTTTTAGTATACCAATAACTCAGAACATCAGAAAAATTTATCAAAGACTTGAAACAAAAATCAAGTATATATTAGGATTTTCAAACATATTTAAACATCTTTTTTTTTTTTATCTTGCATCACTTTTCATAATGCTTCACTCTTTTTCATCTTATTCTTCTCAAGTGCCCACAACTCTTCTTTAACTTCTTCTGGACAGCTTAGGCAAGCTCAAACATTGCCCTTCTTTCCCCTTAGATGTCGCTTTCCTCTTGTAATTCCTCATTTCGCGGTTATTATAAACAATTTTATTTGTTTAATTTTCTTTGATAGGATGGCAATGTTCCCATCCTATGTCTAACCTATCACTTTTGGTAATAGAGTTTGATGATACATGACTATGATTTTGGGTACTTGACATTGAACATTACAGGTTTAGTAAGGTAATAGTTGTGTAGTACAATTCCTCTCACAGGAAAGAGAAATAATATGTGATAAATGGCATATTACTACATGAAAGGAAATCACAATCTCAATGTTACAAAGACTGGTTTTCTAATTTACAGGGAATTCACATCCTAACCTTCATTATAGTATTTACAGTAATATAATCAAGTCAGTGATGTTTATTGACAAATTCTAACAAAGTATGGCCTAATTGCCAAGAGTCCAGAAACCACAATTTCATTAAACTTATATGTTATATCTAAAACATCTCAAATCATGATACATTCCAGGAGTACATACCTCTCTTGAAGCAATTTTTATAAATCGATCTTGATCTTTCAAGCACACAAGTGCATATGAAAAAGATCTACTGAATCTAGCCTCCACTCTTCAATAAAAAATCTAGATGGTGTAAAATGCCATCAGAGCATCAATAGAAGCGTGAGTATCATCACGAAATCACAAAAAAAAAGGTCTATCATCACGAGTGGCGAATTAACCTTACATCATAGCCTAACAATTACCAATCAAGTCCAAGTCCCATTTATTATAAATAAACATAATTTCTAAACTCATAAGAAACCACAAAATATAAGCTTCCAAGAAATATATCAAGGTATTCATTCAACTTATTTTATAAAACCAAGTCTACGAAGGAAACCCAAATCCATTTTTTTTAATATGAATCATTAATTTACTTATTGTTTGTCATTAGACTAAATATGGTTGAATATGATTCATCAATCCCAAAAAAAAAAAAAACAATATAATAATAATAAATATATAAATATATCAGGCACTTTGGTATTGTGATGTTTGGTCCCACTTTTATGACTCAATTGTGTATTGAGTTTCATATAGCCAAAAGTATTGAAATTTTCGTTTCTTTTCATTTTCGTTTGGATAGTATTAACTTTTATTATGACTACTCAAACTAGTTATATATGCACATTTATCCAAATTCCGGAGGCAATGACACAATCAGCAAGTACTTCCATTCGAATTCTCAGTTTCTTTTCATTTTTATGAAGGTTTGATGTAATTACAACTGTACCAATCCAATGACACGTTCCAATATCACAGCAAGTTGGTTGAAGTTAAACGGGCCGTAATTGTGGCAATGAATTTCAAATGAAACATTTGTAAAGAGTCTGGTGACATCTTTCCATTCATTATAACCAGAACACCAATGGAAACAGCCTTGTGTCGCCAACATATACCGCTCAGTTGGGGTTATGACGAAACAATGGGAAGAATCAGATGTGCTATGTACAACACTGTTCTTTTCAGGGAAATGGTACAATCCATGAGAGAAGTTGTTGGACAAACAATTCATCTTCAGAAGGAACTTACATGCATAAAATTACAGTCAAAAATCTGCAAAACAAAATAAAATCAATAAAAAGGAGAAGAATATGGCTGAATAATGAATTGCAAAAGTAGCAAACTAGTGAATTTGAAAACAAAGCAGAACTAATGTAATCACCAGATTCAATGAAATGTGACGTTGACTCTAATATGAAAAACTTGGAATGCAGAGGAACCTCGGAAATACAACCAGAGACAAAAAGAGATGACCCGCTTATGTCAAAACTCAGGACAAAAGAGACACACCACAACTAAAGGTTCAAGGGTTGTATACAACATATATTTTTTATTGATTTAAAATTTGAAAATTTAGTCTTTTATTATTGATGATTTAACTTATACAACATACAATGATCCTTCTGCGCAAATTCAAATTTTTTTAACTTGACTTCTCATGATTAATGTCAGTTTTTTTACTAAATATATGGTATAACATTGAAAAACAGGTATTTAATTATCATCATTTAGTTCAACTACAGTTAAACCAATAAACTATGAACTAGTTATTGTCTACACCAGTTCAATAATCAATCTTGTTTTTAAAACATCACTGCTAAGTGCTAACATTCGCATGAAATTCAAGAAACAATGAAACCTGAATAACATATCCCATCTATATTAAAATTAAAAACAATAGGAAACAAAACCCTGCCACCTACAAATCATGTATGGTGTAACCACGCACAAGCATGTGCAAATTACTCCAAAGAACTAATGTGAAGCAAAAATTTTCAGCCTAACCAAATAGTTCATGTCAATAAAAGTGATGCTTTAAAAGTTTAATATTGACCAAAGGTGACAGACAAAAAAAGATCACGGTTGCTTACCTCATTCTCCTCTCCAATCTATTAATTCGCTTCGTGGTGCATATAGGGTAGCAGCTCGTTCTTCTGCCTCAGTATCATTTACTATACCTCGGCACTTTGGGAAGCCACAATAACAAGGAAGTCGTTCATCAATTGAGAAAAATCTGTCACATGAATTAAATAAAGTTAGCACAATATTAAATTAAAAAGAAACACAATATTTGCTAAGTCTACACACACTACTAAAACCAATACAAAAGTGAGCTTTGTATGGTTTTTTGTGCGCGTATCAGGAGAAGAGGAAAACCTGTAATCATATGTAAGCTCTTCCCACTGTTTAATGTCCCTCTTCGCAAATATTATAATATGTTCATCACCATTAACACTTATAACTCTGGAATAGCAATTTGGCTGCACTCAAACAAAAATTATAAGCAATTACTATTTTTTCTTCAGCAACCAAAATAAGGCTGAATGAATTTTTCAGTAAATAAACAAGTTGAATTGCAGTATTTCCAAACTAATGTCAAATTCAAAAGCATAGTAGTCAATTCCATATAGCGGCGCAGAGCAGCCGCATAGAAGGTAGCAAGATGACTTGTATTTTGAAGTCAAGGTATGCCTTGCATAAATTATGCCATGCGCATATATATGTTGGGAAAAAAAATATACCTAAAATTAAAGACATTCATAATGGATGGATGAAGCCATTAAAGTTAATCAATGGGAAGTTCATACCCAATTAGAATAAAAATAAATTGAAGGGTGGAGCTTAGAAGAACTGGAGAGCACAGAACAAAACACAAAAGGTCTAATTCACAGACTTTGGGAGGAGAAACAACAGAGGATAAAACAGAGCAACATTGGACAAGTCAGGAGTCAGCCAGAAGTGGCTGGAAAATGCTGTGTGATGTCAGAAATCTAGCCAGAGAAACTTGGGTCTTCCACAGAGAGAAGGTCTGAAGTTTCTCATTGAACGGGCAGGGCAAGCGAGGGTGAGTAGGGTTTCAGATCAGATTAAATGAAAATTGGGACAAAATTCCAAGATTGTCCAGTACCAAATGACGCCATTCGATGGCCAGAAGACTGAGAAGAGGGACTTTCACTAGTGGGAAGAATAATTGCCAAGATGGCCACAATTTCACACAAAAACAGCCACAAGTTGCAAACCTACACAGAACTGATCCGCAACGAGCCATACAGAAAATGGAAGAGGGTCACAACAAGACACTGCTAGAGCAGCACTATCTTGCACAGTTGGCTACTGTGGACTACTTTTATGTGGCAGGGCAACTATGTATAGTTAAGGCCTTATAGGTCTTACCAAACTGTTCCATAATCAATGCAATGCATCTTATCAAAAAAGTCATTTAACAATGCTATAAATCTGTCAATACAATATAACAGGGCTTAAGTATTCTCAGCATACAATCCCCCAATATTAAAAATTAGAAATCCTCCAGGCTCCAGTCTTCAAATAATAAGCTAAAAAATGTGCATTAAAACACTATCAAGTGAATATCATACATCAAATTAAGACTAATTGAAATGGAAATGTTTAACAAGAAATAAATGAATTCATAGAAAATGTAAATTTAAGTGTGAAAGGACATACTGCACAAGAATGATTAATTAAATGAGCAATGCTTCCTGCTCTAGTAGCATCAATGACTCGTTCATCATCGATACGAAACATATATGTTCCAGCACCCTGCATCAGGGAAAGAGACACAAGTTACTTCATCTTTCCTAAGCACCTACATAACATTCCAGAAATACTATCTTGTTCATAACAGAAGGTGCAATAGTTGAAACATTCTTGTTCATGGTGACAATCAAATGTTCCATGATATATTGTCTCTTTTAGTTGAAGATTTTATAGCTATCGAAATTATGTTCCCTTCCAACAGTAGCATTTATTAACTTGAAATTAATATAAGCTAATATTGAAAATACAAGCACCCCTTGGGAATGAGGAGAGAGAGAGAGAGAGAGAAATAAAAATAAAAAAGGCCAGCTGAAAAGAATCTAAGAATACCATTAAACTTTACTAGCTGATTTAAGCCACATCATTTTCAAACAAATTAGCTGCAGACAACTATACAAGCACATTTGATAATTCAGAAACACTTACCACCAACGAATTGTATATGAAGTGCTCTCTCCGGTCAGCTATAGGTGGTCTAACAAGTTCCCCAGTGTATTCAATCACCTGAATAAATAAAATCAATACACTCATCCTTAAAAGTTGAAATGCTCTATCAAGGGAAGCTAATTCAAATGGAAAATATTCACTTTACCATGTCTCCACCTTTATATGGATGCTTTGCAAAGATGCCAAATCCATGAATTCTTGATTTCCCTTAAAAAATATCAAATATTTAATGGTAAGACAGGATAACCCCATAGTTTTATCTCAAATTACAAACTTAATCAGTAATAGTCAACTTTCCAAAAAGGAAATCACAATTGACCATTCCCCCACCATTTTCAAAAAATATTAAGCAGAATTATTCCTACCAAATGCCAGCCGTTTCCGAAAGGTTTCCCTCATGTACGTATATTTTTCAGAGATAGAAAGTATGCTGTTCGATGTGTCAATCAGAGAGGTTCTCAGCCTTTGTTGGCTACAAAAGAATTTAGTGCAGACTCCTCTGCCAGAAGGCTCTAGGTTGTTTAATGAACCATGCTGGCAGTATCCACCTACTAAGTAAGGTTGATTCTCCACAAACAAACGTTTCAACGATGCAGCTGCAAGTGCTTCAGGTTCTTTTCGACCTCTCCTGCCAAAGTAATCATATGGCTCTGCCCAAGAATAAAGACAGACCTTATTTAATAAATTTATTTTTAAAATATAAGTTGTGTAGTTTATAAGTTAAGAGGGCCAAATAGAGATAACAAGAAGTGCATATCCTTGACCAATAAGAGTGCTAAAATGCAGAGATGAGAACCTCCAGCAAAATCTTTCCCATGAAAGATATAAAAAGTGCAAAACTCATCAGATTGAAAAAGTCACTCGTCTTACGTACCCATTGCCCAACCCAAGCAACATGAAATAGTGGTCCACATACTTCAATCTTATTTATGCATCTTCATGGCCTCTAGTTGAGCCTTGGAAGTATTAATGCAAAAAGCATCCTTAACCAAATCATATAATTCACACCTAAAATAACCAACCCAAAACACAGCATAACAAGCTGGACAACTAAGAACTTGAGCAAGAGATGCAAGAGCATCCTTTGTACCAGTTCAAAATAACCCATTTTATGAACCGAAATGATAGATTGAGGTTGTCTGTATGTATTCATTGGCTGATATTGACAGATACAATAAAAGGGTGGCTCGGCATTGATCTTTGGAAGAAAAAAAAACACCACTCAGGACATTTTTATACATCAGCTCAGCTACTCTGCCACCCAGCTCCTAGCACACTACTATTTCCCTTTCCAGATGGCACTAAAACACTGTTTAATAAAAAGACAATTGTAGACCCAATCAAATAAAAAGAAAATCAATTTCAAGCAATGCGATTTGACTATCCTTGCCATTAGTCCAGTATGAATCGAAGTATGTTATTTGCAACTCAATTCAATTTATGTTAAATAAGGAATAACTGGAACTGAGCCAAAGATTGTATGCTCCAATATGTTGAACATGAACAAGAATTTATATAAAATAGCAACGTAACAAGAGAATGGATTGAGAGACAGTGCAACAGCAAATGGTCACCAAACATAATTTTCATTTTTTCTTGGTTGCTGGAAGTTAAGCAAGCAAACAATATGAAAGTGACGATTTGTTTTAGTAAAACAAGTGCCCAATATCATACCACTTCGAGCACAACCAGACGGATTGGGCGGTGGTTCATAGTCTGAACATTGACCAGCAACTCGGACTATACGATCATCAGCAACAGAATGTTCATTAGATGGTTGCCTATGTTTCTTGCAGAAGGAAAGTAAGCGTATGCACTGATCTTCATCATCATCAACAGAAAGTAGATACAGCCTGTCCTCATTCTCAAGCTATACATCATAAAATTCTAAAAATAAATAAATGGAAAAAAAATATTTTTTGGGCTAAAAATTGTATCAATTAAAACAAAACTTCTTAAAAAAACATGTATTGGAAAAAGGAGGGGGGGGAAAGGAGAAATACCTCAACACAGAGACCAGCAGCACGTGCACAGAGTGGATGATATGCTACTCGACAAGAATTATTTGAACACTACAGAATTGACATAAGAAAAAAAAAATCACTTAATATAACAAATACTAGCTAAGCCCCATGAATTATGTGTTATACATGCATACAAACATACATAAAACATACACAAATGGCGCACATCAACTAAAGAGTAAGAAGCTAATATTGACCCATACAATCAAACATTGATGTTCAAGATTGGTTTTACTTAATTATAATCTTGACCATTCTTGTATATTTGTATGGTTAAGAGTAGCTCCTCTCAAGCTCACACCTGATGCTCCCAACATACACACACATGAAATCTTTTCAAAAAATGACAGCGAAATTCATGTATGTTTTGATTGTCACTTTAGACACAAGGTTGTTGTTTGATCATTTGATGTAGATTACCTGCCTATTGATCAAGAAAAGACCAACTTAAACTACTATTTAATTTAAAACTCAGATGACTTACTTGGATACAGGCACCATAAGATACACCGCATATGCTGCATAACAACTTCCAGCGGTCCTGTTCAGATACAGAATTAAAAGTAAAGCAAACGGAATTACAGCAGTACTGATTTAGAACTAATCACGAAATCATTGACACTAGCAATTTGGTAAAAAAAAAAAAAAAAAAAAAAAAAAAAAAAAAAAAAAAAAAAAAAAAAAAAAAAAAAAAAAAAAAAAAAAAAAAAAAAAAAAAAAAAAAAAAAAAACAAAACAAAAATGTTCATAGCCAAAAAACTTAGAAACACAAGCAAAACAAAAGAAAATAGAGAGTAATAAGTAATGAAAGCCTACCTTACTGATTCTACTCAAACCATCAATAGGCTCCATTCTCTTGACATCAGCTAAGCAAGTTTCTGGCAAAAAAATTAACACTTAGTAAGCATAACCAAACTAAGGAGAAAAAAGAGTAAATAAAGGCATACACAAACAAACCAGGTATCCACATGGTACAAGCCAAATGAGCCCACCGGCCATCTGTAGTAGGCTTCATTGCACCACCTAGAAGAAACTCCATTAAATACCCGAAGACAAATAATTCTATCTTTAACACAGTATAAATATTAAAAGATTTCAGCACACCTATGAGTGGACATAAGCAGCAAGGTGGAGGAGGGGCACCCGAACGACATAAGTTGCATAACCATAGCACCCCATTAACAGGTTCCAGTTCCCCATAGCATCTAGCATGGACCTAAGTGAACATTATAATTCACAGTTCAATATCAATAAATGGATAAAGTAGTAGAGCTTTAATGATTCATTAAGCAGTATCACATTGTGGGGGATTGCATAAATTTTTTACAGAAGCCATACCATCATTCTGCATTTGTCACACTGCAGAAACAGATTGTTCTCATACTCCTACAACATAAATAACTCCCGTTTAGCAAGCAAAACATGGATTAAAATTATAAGCAAACAAGCAAGAAAGGTAACAACATTTCTATTTCCTTAGAATAAAATTAAACCGCAGGATAAAGTAGAAATAAAAAATACAAACTGCAACTAAAAGAGCAAGCAAGTGTATAAAACAACAAGCAGGAGCTCTAGAGGATTGAAGAGGAAAACAAAACTGTGTACCTCATCCATGTGGCACACATTGCACTTATCGAGGTCAAACCAGTTAATATGAACTTGTCTATAACCAAGAGGCAAGTTATTATTACATCTTCTGGAACCTAACTTGCAAATTGAGTTCTTTGAAGAGATTTTGGAATTGGACAATCCCTGAAAATAACAACATTTCTTTCAGTTAAAATTAAGCACCAGGTACACTAAAGTACATGTATTATAGCAAAAGCACTTGGTTGGCTCAAGATTACAGCAAGAGAGAGAGAGAGAGAGAGAGAGAGAGATGAAGCTAAGCAATGATCGTATGCAGCCAATAACAAGCAAAAAAGATGCAGAATAGTAGAGAGAGGGAAGCACATGAGTAGAATGGCAATGCCTGCAAAAGTGACAACTTGGTACGACAATAACCAAGCCTTATCCTACTGGATGTGATCAGCTAATATTAACTGATAGACACCATTGATTTATATAAAAAACCAAACACTCTTAGCTCACTATGTCTTCCTTCCGTGGAATAAATTACAACTTTTTCAGGTTAATTCCACTAGTTTCCAAATTATTGACTTATGTTCCAGATCAAAACAAAGAATTACTAAAAGAACATACCTGTATAAGTTTAAGTACTTTAGGATTGGAGAAACCGAACATATCAGACCCAGATTCGTAGCCCTTTTCTTCCCCACCTTCAGCAACAGTACCTTCAGAAGCATCCTTTTCCATTTTCTTTATCTTTCCGTATACCTCATTCCAGCAAGCAGATGGTGTATAACCATTGAACTGCAACCAAACATTAATAACATGTCATCAGTGGGACTGTTGGGAGTTATAAGGTTGGCTTAGTGGTTGGGAAGGGGGCTTCAAGGGAAAAGGGGGGTGGTATGGGTTTGACACCCCCCCCCCCAAAAAAAAAAAAAAAACAAAACACCACCACTAGCATTCTAACAAAAACTGACAATGTCTGAGAAAAGATAATATAGTAGCATAAAATTAGATAATTCAATATCAAATTATCAGAGAAAAAAACAAATGTCTACTGGCGTAAAATCATTTCTTAAAAAAAAAAAATCGCATCGTAAAAACCAACCTGCTCACCACCTTCAACTGTCACTCTAAACAGAGGACGAAGTTTGGATTCTGGATCTCTCAACACCTCCATCTTATAAGGAGCAGAAACTTTAGGGTCTAAACAACAAAAAAAAAAAAAAACAGAATTACAATAATTAAAAATATGACATGTATGACTGAACATTCAAAAAATCAATCAAAAGAATATGATATTTCAACACCCCAAACAACATCAATAAATGTTTCACCTGTAACTGAAGTAAACTTCCTCACTGCTGTGTACCCTTCAGGCCAGATAAATCTTCCATCCCTGAAAGCAGAATCTTTAACTATTTTTCCTGAAAACAAAAAGGAAGTTTAACATCCCTATGATTACATTGGTCATTTGGTGACAACCAAAATGCCAATAACCTGGAAGTAACACAACACAGGGGAGAGAGCAAGAGAGAAGTCACCCTCTTTCCCAATATATAATTAATAAAATATGCATGCAGTAAATTAAAAGACTATTTTTCAGCCATTGCATTTATTAGGAAACAAGGTCAATTTTGGTTGAAAATGCAGTATACTATACAGTAGAATTTGTTCACTCTTGAACACAAGAATATTAAAGAACTTAAATTGGATCCAATGTCAGTGTAAAAGTCTGTACACTATCGATAAGTAAGAAGGTGCCACACCATTGGAGTTGCTAAAATATTTCACTATTAAAAAAAACAAATTAACAGTTTTACCTATATGGCATCACAAGGTTGATAGATTCAAATTGTCTTGCAATGCATATCAATGAATCAAAATTATATCCAGGTATTAAAAGGCTTCTCAAAGTTCAAGTCTTTTTCTTGGACACTGGTACTTAACCCTGTTTAACATAAAATGCCTTGCAGCAGATTCATGAGCCTCCTTGTATTTGTGCTAGTGACTCAGTGCAGAGGGTTCTCTGCAAGGATAAGTTTTGTCATACTATCAGGCAGTTTTTGATAGTTTGGAGCAGCATTTTGTGTATGAGTGTATCTGATTGGAGTAGAATGCTGGCATCTAAGTGTCTCTTTGCCCCAAAATATGTTATGAAATAAGAATATAGGATTGTATTTACTATTTCTCTTTGGCAGTCAAATCATGGCTATTTTTGACATGCGAAAAGATAATGACAAGAATCACTGCATCCTTGAGATTTTGCCTCTTCTATATGTATATGACAAAAGCCAATGTTTGATTTCAATGAAACTCCTCATAACCATTATTTGCTATCCACTACTAACTAAAATAACAAAATATTTATGTAGCCAAGGAAGCCTTTCCAAATACCCAATCTATCCTATGAAAAGCATAATACATAGAGTTGAAGAGGAAAAAATAAACAGTAAAAGGCTAAGTTTTGATGGTTATATTGGAACTCAACAAGGGAAATCAGAAAACATAACTATGTTGCAAGATTAATAAAATAAAGATCTAATCAGGTAAAAAAAAGGCTAACATGAAGTTCTTGTGAACAAAAAAATAATGGTAATCAAGAAAAATTACCAAGGCTTAGAATTTGGAGGTCTCCAACTTCATATGGAAAATTTTCAATGGTTTCCAGAGCCATCAAAGCCCCCTTGCCATTTAAACAATCATCACCTGAATCTGTGCATCCTCCATCCTCTCCACTTACGTTGTTACAGTCATCAGCTGTACATCTTTTCCGCAACTCTAGCATCTCCAGTGGAAGCTTCTGTTCACTTAAATATCTGTTTGAGTGAAATAATTGCATAACCAACAAATTTGAGCAACCATTTTAAAATTCTTCCATTTTGAGTATCAATGCAGAGAGAGATTTCAAAATGCAACATTACAGAGAATGAGGGCTTAGATCGTTAATTTAATTAAGCAGACTAAGCAGGACACACAATGCCTTGAGAATTACCCTCAGGCCTCAGCAACTAAAGCACACATATGATATAGTGCATTTGAATGAATCTAAGATCACAGGTCCACAAAAAACTGAAAACATCAAGTCATTAACCAAACTAAAATATTAGACAACTTGAAAAAAATAAAGCCATTGTAAGGTGATAAGAAAGAAAAAGAAGATTATCAACTTGCTTCCTCAGTTTAATATAACTTTATTCATAGTCCACAATGCAATTTTTTATAGTAGCCACTCTAGCATATTAGACAAACTATAAGAAGCTGAAAAAGAAAAACATGCAAATTAGCACTAAATTTGTCCAAAAAATTGCAATAGCAACATTTTAAGGTTCACAACATTTAATGTTCTATGTAACAAATATAATAACAGATGGAGAGAAAAGAAAAGGCATGATTAACATTACCTTTTAGCCTCTTCTAAACCTTCAATAAAACTATGTTTCTTGCATTTTGAGTGTAGATCAGTAAGAAGTCCACTGAGAAATGATTTCACCTGTTGCAGTCTAACCCTGGAAAACAGGAAGAATATACAACAGAGAAGTGCATCTTAAAAAGGAGGAAAGAATCTTACAGTATAAAGAAAACAATCTCCCACTAAACATTGAAACCAATATTTTTCTTAATTTTCACAGAATATCAAACCTTGCAAAGTCATGGGTACCAAAAAATTGGACAGGAACTGAGCTTCCTCCCAAAAACATCTTTAAACCCTTACAGTTGCTAGCAAGTGATTCATCCAGAACAACAGCTGGCCACATTGCATGGCCTGCAAAATAATAAAAAGACACAAGCATTATAGATGTTACAAAATTAACAAAGCCTAATAGTAACTGGAAATGCAAGTAATAAAGAAATAAGGTAATTTGAAGTAGACATAGTGTGATCTCCTGAAAATAGATTTTACAGGAAGGATGTAAAACAATGGTAAGGTTAAAATTTCTTATATTCTGCTTTGTTGCATGTTGTGTGAGTTTTGTTTTGACATTAAGGAGGACAGACTGCATACCAGCCTCCTTAAGTATGATACCAGATATAACTTAATAATTTACTATATTATGTTCAACTTTAATACAATTGGAGAACCATGGGATAGAATGCATACCAGTCTACTTCAGTATGATACCAGATATAAGTTAATATTTACCATACTAGTTTAAAAATGCATACATATGAAATGAATGCAACAAAAATAATAATGGAAGTTATTTAAAGACGTGGTGCACTAAAATTCTAAAAAATAGGACATCAATTCAAATAAAGGTTTCTGCATGCAACCATTTGCAAATGGAACAACAGAACAAGATTGAGCACAAACCTGTTAGCTTGGCCCATATGATATCCCCAGGCTCAAAGTCTTGACAATCATCCAAACTTGCAGCCAATGCAAGCATCTCTTCAACATTATAATCAGAGACATTATTGTCACGAACTTTGGCAAAATTCAATTTTAAACATTTCAGCTCATCGCGGGAAACATGGAATCTTATATTTTCATTTGCAATAATTAAATTTTCCTCATCACCATCGTCGTACTTGACCTGCATATAGTTATTAATGAAAGGATGAAAATTCAAACATGTTCAAATATTGTCAAATACACATAGATCAAAGATGCACCAATTTATTAATTTATTTTGCTCAAAGTGATTCATATTAGAGTGATAATTTAGATCATTAAGGGCCATACATGATGTATCTTAGTTTCCTTATCATAACTTCTGACGTAGCCAATGTATGCTTTTAAATCCATGGGCCAGTAAACCTGCAGAAAACAATTTCCAACATTGAAAAACCGTAATTGCATGAACAAACTCAGTGGAATGAACATACAGCGCAAACGTTATAAAACATAACCTTGCATCGTAATCCAACAAATGCCTCGGGATCAGCATTATCAAAACTCAACCTGCAGCAGTGCAATTAAAAACCATGTAATTTCTACCACACAGAAATCACAAACCCACAAAAACAAAACCTCTCACAACCCTATCCACAGAACTAAACATTTTTGTTTCCCCCTACATATTAACCAAATCACAAGCTCTCATTCCTTCAGTCCAAACAAACACTACATTTCAAAATAAACAATAAACACTTAAGTAAAAGCCGATACTCTGAATCTGAATTTTCCATTTCGGCAAGTGAGATACTGAGATCTAACAACTAAGATTTTTCATTTTTCCCCTCCCTACCAAAACACGAAGCAAAACTCAAATTCACGGAGCTTCTATTGTAAAATACACAAACAAGAAATACTTTTTTCGAAACCCACAAAATTCCAAAGCGAGAACCTACAAATCTCCCTCCCTACCACAAAACACGAAGCAGAAATTTAAGCAAAGCTCAAATTCACGGAGCTTCTGCTTCTAAAGTCCAAACAACCAATACTTATCGCAAAACCCACAAAATTCCAAAGCAGACCCACAATCCCCAATTTCTACAAGAGCAACACTTTCTCCCAAAGCACCATACAGATAGTAAAAAAAAAAAAAAAAAAAGAAGAATTACCCGACCCATTTCTTCACATTGCGAGATTCGGGCAACACTTTGGGCAAATTCTCCAAGGAACCACACTTAGCATTCCCAACAGCACCAGAATTCCCAAAATGATTTCTACATTCCCTCAATCTAGGCCCGTCAACATCCCCAATCGCAGTATTCAAATCCACACCCAACCTCTCCAACTCGGTGCTCCCAATTTTCCTCTTCTTGAGCAACCTCTTCTCGCTCTCGTCGTTCTCGGTCGTCGCGGCGGAAGGGGAATGCCTCTTGCGCCGGCGCGAGTAGACGAAGAGGAGAGGGGGCTTGGGAGGAAGGTTCAGGGACGAAGAAGAAGACGACGTCGTTTTCTTGTGTTCGTGGTTGTCGAAATGATTATTATTATTATGCGTTAGGGTGAGTTTGCGAGCTTTGATTTTCTTCGACATGACGTTGGAGGAGCCGCTGGCGGTGACGCGGCAGGGTGACGTGGCGGAGTAGAGGTGGTCGAGGGGAAGGTAGCGGATGGGAGCGCCGCGCGTGGTGTGCACGTCGATGGTCGTGTCTTCGTCGCCGCCGCGGCCACCGCCGCTGCCTTCTTGGAACGCTGCTGCCATGTGTGAGAAAAGAGAATAGCGGTATCGGAAGAGGAATATGAAAATGTTATGTTATGTTATGTTAGTTAGGGTTTTCGAGAGAGAATTAGAAAGGAAAAGGGTGGTGATGGTGTGATGTGTGTTTTGTTTGGAGGGAGAGGGTTATTCGGCCAAATAATTTCTGTTTCCCGCCGTGTGGAGATACACTTTCACACGCACAAAAAACACACTCTCACTCCTCTCACTCCTCTCACTCCTCTCACTCCCTCCTTGTTCTTGTTCAAAGTGAACGAAGAGAAAGGAGGTGCAGCACTTGTGTGTTGTTGTGCTACACACAACAAAAACAAAAGAAAAAGGCAATAAAGAAAAGGAATCTATCATCAGTGTGAGATTGCATGATATATCTCTTTACTACCAAAGAGAATTAATAAGACCCTCGTCACCATCGTTTGAACACCCATTTCGTTTTGTTTTGTTGTTAATGATTGAATTTTTTTATGTGAGTTCTATTCAACCTATTGATTTAATTGACAAATAGCACTCGAACACCTTTTGTCTATGGAGATTGAAATGAATTTGGATTAATGATTTGATTAAATGCGTTAGAAAGTGGGTTATTAATGTTAATTTAGCAGTGATTTTAAAAAAATATGTTTTTTTAAACTCATTAAATATTTTGAAAAGTGAATTATTAATGTGCGGGACCTATAATGCTACTAGGGTGGAAACGGGTCAGACTGCTTATAAGGGGCTTCTGACCTAACCTGTTTAAAGCCTAGTATGGCTTACGATTTGGCTTGTTTATTATAAATGTCAATTTAAGGCTTTTTTAAAAGTCTATTTAAATAAAAAGATCAGGCTCAAATTTTAAAAAAAGCTTGTTAGACCTATCAGGCTGGCCTATTTAATATATATATATATATATTAAAACTTAAAAATAATATATTTATTTTTTAAAAAACATTTTTCCTTATTATGAAGGTGGATGATCAACCACTTCAAGGAATCACTTTGAAAATCTCAAAAATGATTAAGATAAATGTTTCTATAACTTATAAGATCATATTTAAGAATTTATAATTTATAAGAGAAACATATGTACTATGTTATTTTTAATTTTTAATTATTTATTTTTATTTAATTAGGCTTTCAGGCCAAGTCAAACCTTTATGCAGGTCAGACTCAGACCTTAATAACTTATTTTTAATAGGTAACAAGCCAAGTTTAGGCTTAATAATAGTGATGCGGACCAGGCTCAGGCCTGTCAAAGCCTGCCCTAGCCTAGCCTATTTCCACCCCTAATGCTACAAGGGTTTGTATACTCTCATTTGATATTTTTTATATCCAATGAAATGTCACTCTTTTTTTTCTAAATTGTTTGGACAATATGAGCCAAGACAAAATTATTTATTAAGTAAAACAGAGGGGTCAATATTTGTATTCATTCTCATGAAAGTTACACCAAAATCAGGTCAACTATTATAGAAATATATATCCTTATCAATGGTTAAACCATTTTTGACAAAACAGTTTGTTATATTATTTGTTTGGTGCAAGACATGAACAATGGAATAGCAAGTAAACTTTTTCTTGGTCTTCACAGTCTCAAAGGTAATATCTACAAATTGACCTTCATGATATCTAGGATACTCCACAAGCTTGACAGCTTCAGCATAATCAATCTCAATAATAATTGTTCTATAACCTGAATCACAGGTCATATTCATACAAAATAGAATGGCCCAAAACTCAACCTCCATAATAGTAGAATGCCTAAGTTTTGTTATAAACGTTTTCAGAAAATCACATTTAGCATTTCAGAGCATAGGCAAGGTAAGAGTCATCCCAATTAATTTTTGAACTACCCTATAGAGGCTTATTCTACCTTCCAGAAGCATTATGGTTGTCATTGCCATCATTCAATGCTAATATCATATGAGTGAGATTGTTTCTACTTATATCATGTACATCACTCCAAACACTCAGCACAGACCCAGAGTGTTTTTCCACTTATTACTGAAGATGAATCTATTCTTTCTCAACCAAATACAATCAACAATAGTTACGAACATAGTGTTCCAATTCACCTTTCCCTCTGTTCTCGTGCTGCAAACATTCATGGTAAGTCAGCTAGGCATATCATGGTTAAAGAACAAAGATCCAACATTCATATTAAATTCTCACCATATTGGTTGCGCTCATTTACAATCTCTGAGCACGTGCATCACATCTTCTACCTTAACTTTACACAGCGACAGATGATGTCATTTGTCATATGTCGTCGAAATCTCAACTTATTCGTGGGCAACACTCCAAGACCAATTTTTCATAAATGAAATATTATCCTTTTCGGGCCATCCCAATGCCAAATGTTTTTAAAAACATAAATTCTTGAAGAGTATGAGCATTAGTCAATTCGAATTAAGCATCTTTAAATGAAAAGCGGTCATCAACAACATTATTCCACTCCAAATAATTTGTTTTACTAACCATGCAAGGTGGCTTTAGCGTCTTTATACTTTCAACAACATTCACTAGTAAATCAACAACAATTCGCTCCAAATCCCAATATCCTTTAGCATTGACATAAAAACATATCGGAATGTTCTCCCGATGACTGGTTTGTCCACTCCAATATTGATCTAGCTTACCATGATTTGAGACTCAGTCATCTTTTCAAAACCACAATGTTCTACCATTGCCCACTCTCCAAGTCAAATTTGGCAATAACTTATCCCAACACTTCACGATCCCCTTCCATAGATTAGTTTCGGGTCGATGCTTATCAATAACAAGTAGTACATCATTACGACATTTGTACTTTGCACTACAACTTGTACCCAAAAATCATTAGGTCTCGTACATAATTTCCACTCTACCTTCATTAAAAAAGTTTGGTTCATAACACTAGCTTCCGTCAGACCAAGGTCGCTAATTCTTTTTGGAATACATAGAGAATCTCAATTTCACCAGTGAATTTTGCTAGAGGATTTGTGTGGCCCCAAAAAAAAATCAACACATTTTTTTTTTCAATTTCTTCACACACCAAAGATGATACTAAAGTAGTTTGCATCACATAGGTAGGCATGGCTTGAATAACAACTTTTGTTAAAGTTACTCTACCTGCTATGGATAAATTGGATGTTTTCCAATTGCTCAACCTTTGATTAACTTTGTAAATAATAAATTGATGGTTTTGCTTGGACACGTGGAGAAGGACACCAAGATACTTCCTAAGGTCTGTTGTCTACTGAAAGTCAAGCTTGTGCACAATATCATCTTTAATATTCCAATGAACATTATTAGAGAAGAAAATTTTGGTTTTGTCAACATTCACTTTTTGGCCCGAACTGGTACAAAAAATGTCTAGTATTTTCTTCCTAGCATTAGCCTGCTCCAAGTTTGCTTCTACAAAACATAGAAGATCATTTGTAAAGGCAAGGTAAGAAATTTTTTTACCACCTTTAGATAAATGAAAAGGCTTCCAAATTTTCTGCTCCACTACATGATTAATCAGGTGAAATAATCTCTCAATGCAAAGAACAAATAGATATGCAGAGATAGGACCCTCTGCCAAACTCTTTTGGAAGGAGTATATTTTTCAAGAACTTCTCCATTCCATAACACCTGGAAGGAAAGGGATGAAATGCACCATCTAATCAAATTGACAAAACTTTCAAGAAATCCAATATCTCTCAATGTATCCACCACAAACTCCCATTGCAGCCTATCATATGACTTTCCCAGATCTACTTTGATTGCCATCCATCCCTGTTGACCTTTCTTATGTTTTATAGAGTGAATAACTTCTTGTGCAATTATAATATTATCCTCATTGTTTCTATTGGGAATAAAAATACATTTGGATGGGATTAATTAACTTTTCCATAACATATCTCAGTCTAGCGCACAATATCTTGATCATTGTCTTGTAGGAGACATTGCATAGACTTATTGGCCTAAAATGCTTCATATTAACTACTGGCTCAATCTTTGGAATAAGTGCAATAAGTGTTTCATTAATCTCTGCAATCTTATAAGAGTCATAAAAAATACCTGATAAGATTACAAAAAGAGATTCCTACCACATCCCACTGGCTTTTGTAAAAGACAACCTGCAAACCATCCACCCCAGGCGCTTTGTAGTTTCCAAAGGGAAAAGTGTCATTTTTATCTCTTCATTAGTCACCTTTTCCTCAAAACACTTCATTTTAATCTTCAGGATCTTTGGGAAGGCTCCTTTAACACCATAAGGAATGTAATTTGTGTTATCAGTAAAAATATTAGAGAAATAGTCAAGAACTAACCTTTCTATATTTTCCTCTTCACCAACCTAGTCACCATTAAGATCCTGAATGGCTTCATAAGTATTTCTTCTCCTTCTCACAACAGTAATACCATGGAAATAACAAGTGTTTCGGTCACCAAAGGATAGTCATTTAGCACAAGATCTCTAGAACCACAAAACCTCCTCCTATCTCAACACTTCTTGGTATTCCTCCCAAATTTCGTTGTCTTTTTTTTAGCCATGAATAATCCTTATTACGCATCTGAAAAGAAATTATATCCAATCTCTTAAGAAGCTTCCTTTTACAATTAAAGATGTACCAAAGACATCTCCGTTCCATTTTCGCAAAGCTTCCTAAAGAGCTAGAATTCGCTCCCCCCAAAAATCTTTAATGAAAGACCTAAATCCCTCATGCAACATCTAGGAAGCCATGAATAGAAAAGATTTCCTTCTGTTTTCTCCTTTTTTGTAAGACATTTTAATTAGGACCGCCTTATGATCAAATTTAAAGAAAGGAAAATGAAGGACAAGAGCATTATGAAACCTAATCATCCACTTCAAATTAATTAAAACACGGTCAAGTCTTTCCTGAAGGTTACCTATGTGCTAGGTGAAAGTTGGTCCCTTAAAGCCTGCATCAATAAGGTCTACTTCTAGGAAGAATTAGAGATTCCATTTCGATCATGCTACTAAAAGGCTGTATTAAAGTTCCCCTTGACCACCCAGGCACCCCTGACATTCTCAAATATAGAAATCAACGATTCCCACAGAGTTCTATGTTGTTAAAGCTTGGGACTCTCATACACCGCTGGGGGATACCAACTATTTTGCTTCCCAAGATCACTTTCATATGAACAAATTGGTGGTCACTTTCAATCACCTCAACCTTCCACATTCCAGACTTCCATAAACACCAAATTCCTCTAGATTGTCCACGTTCATCCTGGATGAAATAGCTATCCAGCCCCAACCTAGGAGTATTTTTATTTGTTGTATCTCTAGAAGCATGGGTCTCTAAAAGAAATAATAAATAAGTTTCATATTCTTTAAAAACATCTTTAATGAAAGGATCAAACCCAGGAGAACACGTTCCACGACAATTCCAAGCTAGAACATACATGATCACATATTAGGAGGGGGTGACCTTCAAAAGGCCAAGCAAATCATTATTGTCCACCATTATATGAAAGTCCAACACTCTTTCATTTTCAATTAGGGGATCCCTAGTGATTTCCTTTTGCTTCATACAATTCACAAACTCGATATTTTCTCCATCCATGTGTTTTATGAGCACATGCATGTCTTGATGAGTCTCATTTGTTCCATGGTGTTCCAACAAAATAAGACTTTCCTCATAGGAACTTTTGGCGTGTTCACTATTAATTGATTCACAAGCTTTCTTCTTCCTTGTTAGCTCCATACCTATTTATTCCTTGTGCTTGATCAAGGGCTGACTTTGCTTTTTAAGTTTTGATTTTCCTCCAATATGCATTTCACCCCTTTTTCCTCCCTGTGGATTCTTTCCTCCAGTAACATTTCGAACCCAAACTTGATTGTTTTGTTTCAAATTAGAGTATTTTGGAGCCACATGATTAGAATTTTTGATTGTCCACCGCTCTTCCTCATCATATCCTTTGGATAATTTTTTTAATGCTCACCTATGCAATTGTTGGTGCTCGTGCTTGCCTCCATATTTTTGTTGGGTCCCTCCTTGCCTTAATTGCGGTTACCACACTCATTACATGCCAGGGCTTTAAAGTTTGAACCAATATCTAGTCCATATGTGGAAATATCTCCAAATTTGGTAATCGTAATAACATTATTGCCTTTTTCAATACTTCTCGTAATATTCTCATCGTTGTTCTTGTAAATATAATTTCTTTTCCTTCTAATTCTCTGGACAATCATCCATTTTCCAAACCAAGATTCTTCGTCATTAATCACCTTGTCTAATTTCTCCGTGATTATTGGAGGCTTTGATGACATGCTGACGCCATCCCTTGGTTCTGAAAGATTGGGCCTTGAAGCCCGAAGGCATGTGAGAAGAAAAACAAAATTTTCAAAGCGGAAACACACATACCATTCAAGAATCATTCTTTAGGACATAGATGTTACCTTGTTTATATTCGAAATTGATGATCAAGAATAGGCTTGAAGATACAAGCCCTCTAATGTTGATCCACACCACTTCTTGTCAAGACTCAAG
>PYAF01003230.1:67033-80794 GCA_007407185.1 Glycine tomentella
TGATCCCATCACTGATATTCAAGAGATACCTATTCTATTCCAAGGGTTTTATCCAGTTACTCATATATTAATAATAATATCGAGACAAAATATGAAACAAGATAAAGAGCGCTTATAATTTATTCATGACAACATTGAAAAGTATATGTACGTCCTAATCTAAAGATTGTCTCTAGGACATCCATATACTAACAGGTTCCTCATGCACCTCTGCATCAGCTGCCATTGATGCAACAACTTCACCTGAAATATTTGCCTCTTTCTCCATATTCACTCTTCCTGTACTATCAGTTTATTACATCATTGTTGGGTTGTTTATCAACTCCATGCACTGCTCCCTTTTGTGCCCACTATTCCACAATGAAAACATATAGAGTGGAGACCTTTATACTCTAGATTAAGCTTGAACCCACGAACATAAATATGAGTTTCAATTGGTTTCCCAAGGTCTTGCTCCATGCATATTCTCGCTAATTTGTCTCTAGAGTGAATTGATGTCAACCTATCCACCTTGAGGAATTTTCCGAGACTCGTGTCTATCCTACTAAGGAATATATTATTGTAAAGCTCAATGGGGAGACGTTGGATCTTGATAATTGCTATGCATACTTAGTTTGTGCACTTAAATTACAAAGCAATTATCTTATTTCTTATCATTTGATGCTTCTTTTGACTTAAAAAGATAGGGATTTATATTTTTTTGAGTTTTTATCTTAAGAATGATAAAATTAGTAATTTTACAATGTTTTGTTCTATTTTGTAGAGTTTTTGGATACATCAACAGAAGAATGGAAGATGTGTGAAGAATTTGAGCAGTGTGCTAGTGTACACTCAGCGCGAGAAGCCAAGTTGAAAGCCAATTATATCGTGCATGTGCGCTAAGCGCGCATTTGGAGGCTTAGCGTGTGGTCACTTAAGCTAGTTTTACTTTGCAGCACGCACATGCAGGCTTAGCACACAATGATTTTTCGAAAAGCATAACAGTGCAACATTTTGAAGGATATAAAAAGAGACACTATGCATTTTGGAGGGAGTTTTTTTAGGGCATGCTCCGAAGCAAAAATATCCACTTGGTAGCTTTTTTCTTCCATTTTCTTTTATTTCTTTGTTTCATTTTCTTGTTTTAACCCTCTCGTAACTTACCCATTGTTGCGGGCTTGGATATCAAAGACTCTGTGATGTAATGATTTTTACTATCCATTTGATGTTATTCCAGTATTATTGCTTCCTTTCTATGTTTATTGTTTTGTTTATGGTTTGAATATTCATCTATGTTGTAGGGTTTTAATCATTGAGAAACATTTTTACCATAAGAGCTTGAAGGAGCTTATAGGTAACCCATGTCTAGGGATAAAATGGTGTTATTTAGCCTTATTTATACATCGTTAGTCTTAAAACAAATTACTTGGTTTAACTCTTAAAGGATTATGAGTGAAATTAGGTGGTTTAGGCTCTTTCGCATGAAGAAACATGATTAGAGTAGTTTAGTTGGTGAAGGTTGTAACGACCCACCTCGTCGCTACAATATCACTACTCTAAACGTATAATTTCAATTCTTAATGAAAACTCTATTAATTTGATTATGAAAATGAGAGTAAATTTTTCGCGATAATACACTTATCAAACAACGCACAAATACATAAATAAATACATGTGTATGTATATTTTAAACCATTATATATCATTCACATGTCAGAATATTTAGCTTTAATAAATATATAAGCTTTGGGTTTTCATGCTCGATTAAAGAGAATCAAGGGACCAACTAAGAAATAGTTGATAATACAACCCAACTCTCTCCCCAAAATAAATTCCAACGTTATCACGTCGGCTTGGTGGCTCCAACAAAAAGGATCTCTCTTCAAGGTCATCTACTGCTGTTCATTTGCTCCCACGAACGAAGGTTCATGATCATCACAAGTACCAACCACATTGTACAAAAATTGCAAGGGTGAGTTTATTATACAAAATCAATAAGTTCCAGATAACAATAATTAGAAAGAAAACAACAATAACAACCACAATTATTCTCAGTAATCAATCAGTTCAACACACTCAACAAACTAGTCATCCACTTTTTTCACAATTCAAATCAATTATACTCAAAATGATGCATGCATTTGACTCCACTCTCACCATGCAATGTGGTATCATTCTGATGGAAATAGTCTCTCTTAGGAAAATGATTCAGTAGTTTATCGGGGTCACCCTGTCGTGCACTGGCCATTCCCCCCATGGTGTCAGCCAGAGTGACAAGCGAATTCGAAACCGAGTGACATGCCCCTTAGTACCCGCATTTTTATCCCATAAAAATCACAGGTGCACACTGCCTTCATTCTATTTCCATCCATGCAATTATGAAGTATGAAACATGGCCACCATCAATACACTGACCGTGGATATGGACCGAAATTCTAAACAATTCCTTTTCCTCTCTAGGGATACTTAAAATTCGTAAACCCTTCCTCGCAAGGATATCCAATAAGTTATGCACCCCCTATGTACATACATAACATACAAACATGGACTCATCAATGCACTGATCGTGGATAGAGACCGAAATTCTAAGCAATCCATTTTTCTTTTTAGGAATTCTTAAAATTTGTCAATTCTTCCCTGCAGAGATATCCAGTCATGCACCCCATGTGTATACACAACATACAATGACATTGTAATCATCAACATCATCTCTCATCAATGTCATCATCTCATCTCAATGTCATCAACAACATCAATATCATTTCATTTCAATATCATCAACAACATCAACATCATTTCATTTCAACATCATCATCATAAACATCAATATCATCTTATATTAATATAATTATCAACATAATCTCATTTCAATATCATCATTAACATCACAAACATCATTCATTCATAATCCATATTATCATGAGAGTGGTATTTTAGGAAAACTCTAAATTAAAGAGGAGGACTACAATATAGAAAATAAACTCTTATGCCCATTAAAAAATTTAATAAAGAATTAAATAGGAGAATATATTATAAAATTATGGACATAGTCTCCTCTGTATTTAAGACTTTTCTCAAAATCCAATCATTACAACAACAACATCATTCACAGTTTTATCCATCAATAACAAATTCATTGTATCTCATTAGTTAAAAACACAATTTTTCTTGAAAATCAGCACACAACAAGAATAAACATACATCAATAATAAATATATCGTATCCCATTAGTTTAAAACATAGTATTTCTTGAAAATCAGCACACAACAGGAACATACATATATCTCCATAATTGGGTTCCCTGACCCCAACTATAGTATCAAAAACTGTAACCAAATAATAAACTCCTCTTACCTATCTATCTCCCTCTGTTAGCTCCTAGTAGTGTCATTTTGAGCTCTATCAAATTCACGTGCTTTGGCCCAAACACAGAGCTCTATATACCAAATTGTAGATAATTTAGTATAGATTTCTAAGACAAAGTTAATATTAACATTCGGGGTCAAATTCCCACTCAAATTTAAAAAAAGGCTAAAATGGTTTTTTGAAAGTCCACATCAAAAAGACATCATTTTGGAATTCCAATCACACCAATGTGATCGAGGCTCAACGAAGGTCACAAAAATGACATCAATATTATAAAAAGAAAATTTTTACAACGTCTCATTTTCAAAGTTTTTCAAAGGAACTGTAAAAACATCCAATAACTGTACCCAAATCACAAGAGATACCAAGAGAGACTTCAGACTAGCTAGGAGAAGGCATAGAAAACACGGTTACCTCAAAGAAACAACAAAGGGAAGATTGGAGGCTTCATTCTCTATCGAATCCTTGAGTAGAGTTTTGAAGGTTCTGCTCTGATTAAAGTGTTTCTCTCTGTGCGATGGTTCAACAGCAATAAACGGTGGCTCGTGGTGGTCATCGATGGTCGCGGGTGGTGGAGAAGGAGGGGTAAGGGGTTGGGTGGTAGTTTGGGGAAGAAGAAAAGGCCAGATTTTTTGTGATTTTACACTATTGTGCATGTTTATAACCGACTTTACTCGCCCAGCGAATTTTGGCTCGCTTGGGCGAGCTAACCCAATTTTTGAAATTTCATTGCTTCTGTGAAAAATTAATATATCGCGCTTCAAATGTTATTTTACCAATTCCAACAGTCAAAATTTACATATGTGGATATGACACCTACCTATAAATTTTTAAGGCGATCCAACGATTAACCAATCAAGAATTGTGATTTTACCAAAACAGGTTTTGGGTCAAATTCAAAATCACTCATTTTCAACGTAGCTTAAACAAACTCCACATAACTTAACATCCACACAAAGCAATTGAACAAAGATAATTCACACAACATTTCAACTAATCCTAATTAATAAAGTAATCAAATAATACAAGAAATACATCAAACATATATGTTGAGTTATCGAAATTTCAAGGCGTTACAAAGGTAATAGATGAAATAATTTTAAATGGTGAAAAATCCTTAACATTGCATTAAGAGTAATTTTGGTAGACCAAAAACCCAACACATCTACAAAAATCTGCACCAAACATCAATTTCCACCTTCAAGTGTTTGTTTTCTTGTATCTTGCATCTTGCTCTGGTTTTTTATCCTTTATTATGGTTGAAGCTTATATTTTTGCACTATCACTTGAAAAATATTTAGTTTAGTCATTTATTCGCTTAAGATTAGATATATGCAAACTCTAAGCACAATCAAAGTCCTTGTGGATTCGACACTTGGTCTTACCATTTTAATATTACTTTGACAAATTGGTACACTTGCCAAAGAGTTAACAGATCCTGATTCACATTGTTACCTTCTTTGTTATTTTTGTATTCATAAGAAAAAATGATCTCCATCTCTAGACAATGAGGTAATGGTCCGCCACCATCCAAGGACCTTCAAAAAGTGCAAAATTGTAGTCTTCTTGATTGCTAAAGACCACCTAGTAGAATCCTTCATGTAAATCGTTAATCTTGATGGTTCCACTTTTGGCCTATGTTCTTTGGAGCTTCATCTCTAGAGTTCCAAAACTGACCCACTTGTTCATGACATTGACCACTAATGTGTTCAACCAAAGGGATACCCACCTTAGTAATTCAATGTCAGATAATGGAATCACGAGTCCATCAAGTTTTTGATCCATAGTGCTTAGTCTATCCTTAGGGACTTCCTCCAGAACACCACTATCCTTCACTTTGTCCATGGGGACTACATGCTCTATGTTTCCTCCTACAAGTTTTAGGAGTTTATCAACATAAGACACATCATCTCCACTTCCTTTCTCCTTTTGGTCCTCTATTACTTTCTTCATATTTCGCATTAATAGATCCTCTTCCTCCATGGTTGCAGCTTCGTCTCCTTTCTCTAAAATCCTAGAAGACCTCATCATCTTTTGAAAAATGTATGAAAATTTAATGGTAGAGATTTTCGCTAAAGAAAATCCAAATGATCCAAATAAAAATTCTAATTGAGTAATCTATTCCCATTGATACAACAATCTCAAGTTGATCCTACAAGTTCTTTAATTCTTGATTTATGTCTTAGTTCATAAGTAGTTCGCTTCTTGACTATGTTTGACACATCATTTTAATTGGATTTTAACTTTTTTTATTAACTTAAAAGTTGTTTGAATTTATTAATTAATATTAATTAATAGTATTTTGCAAATAAGTTCTTTTAGTATTTTTTTATTTACTTAAATATAGCAAATTAATTATTTTACTTAATAATTATGAAAGTTAGTTAATATCATTTATTTTTACTATACATATTTAAAAAAATACCCTAAACTTGAAACTTAATATCAAGAAAAAAGAACAAAAATAAATTAAAAATAGAATATCAATTAAATAAATTATATTTTAGGGATAATATCATTAAATAAATTAAAATTAGTTAAGATTTGTGTATAATTTAATCCATAATTCACGAAAACAATAGAGAAAAAAGATTATGCATTGACAGTACAATTTTTTTTAAGAGTCATTCAATCACAATCCATCATGTATGGTAAGTCTGTCGACTTTTAAAATAATTATCTTAAAATAATTTAAACGGTGATTTATTATTGGATGACAATGTAAAATTATTTTATATTGTCATTACATAAAGACTAAACTCTTTTTTATATACTACTTCAGGTAACATTACTTCTTGTATTTTATTGTTGTAAAAAATATTATATTTTATTTCCTTTTTACTTAAAATATTTGCTATTTTTTTACCTTTTTACATAAGGTATGATTTTATTATTATAATTTTGTTTATCTTCTTTTATACTCGTAAAGTAAAATTTTATTATTTTTATCCTTCTGTTTAAATAAAATAAACTTTTATTATTTTTATCTTCTTTATATAAGATATGATAATAATTAAAATAAACTTTTATTATTTTTATCTTTTTTATATAAGATATGATAATAATAGATAATATGTTTATTTTACTATTTTATTATTATTGTTATTTGAATAGAATAGTATTATATTTTACTGCTTATCTTAACTGTTATATTATTTAAAATAATTATTTTATTATTTTAACATTATGCAAATTTCTCCTACATCAATAGCGAAACCTAAACAAAGAATAAAAGTGTTTTATTTAGATGTTGGAAAAATTTGCTTTAAACCATAATAGACTTTGTATCATTTATTTATCTTTTTTGTTTAGAGTTTCATTTTTCTTGTATCATTCTTATAATCAAAATTAGTCTTGCATCAAAATATTGCATTCTTTGCACAACAACTGGTATCTAAAGCTGACTTTGGGGGCATTTTTGCGATGAGTACAACAAAGTTTGGCATAAAGAAGTTTATTAGTAACAATGATTTTAACAATAAGATGATCAAGATAGAAGTCGTTCTCATTGATCAAGACCTTAAAGATGTGTTGGAAGGCATTACCAAACTCTCAAACACTCTCAATGGAAAGGAAAAATAATATATGGTTGACATGGTACACAACACAATTATCCTTACTTTGAATGATGAAGTTATGAGATAAGTAGCTAGTTAGTCCACTACAATAATGTTTTAATGCAACTAATGTGTGTTTGGCTTTACCTTTAGATTCAATTTATTAATGGTGCATGGCTTTACCTTTACCTTTTTAGCGTCTATGTTTTGTGTTTGGTGACACCCTGAGTTTTTAGGCCTTTTTAGGTTAGGTTTGAATGAACCTTGGTTGAAGGCTTAAAGCTATTGTAATTGGTTTTCTTTTTGAATCCTTCTTGTTATGTTGATTTTGTAACATCCTGATTTTTCAAAGGTACGATCAAAATGTTTCTTGCAAAATGTGAATATTAGGTTATGTGATTTGATTGGTTTATATTTAAAATTATTTGGGTGAAATATCAATTAGAGATATTACAAAAATGTTTGAAAAAGAAATGACCATATTATCCTTCCCTTGAAACAAAAATTACAGAAATGCCCTTAAGGTGAAAATGACGATAATGCCCTTGGATATTTTTAAAAATTACAAAAATGCCCATAGATATTTTAGTGAGATATTTTAAGATGGAAATTATATAAATGCCCTTGCATATTTTGGAAATGACAAGAATACCCTTAGATATTTTTGGCTAGATATTTTATAGTGGAAATGACAAATATGCTCCTATGATGAATTTACCATAATGCTCTTCAGGCCAGAAATGCCCAGATATCCTTAGATAGTTTGTGAAATCCTGATAAAAGTACAGAGTACTCTTAGATGACAGATAATCAAGATACTTTTTGACAGAAAGCCTCAGAATAGAATTGTTATGAATTTTCTATGGTGATAACTTTGAAATTGTATTCAGAAGACTTCAAGCATCAGAAAAATATGGAAAAATGAGAAATAAAATCTATGAAAATTTCTCTTAATTGTAGGATGAACAAACTTATTTAATAAAATGGTTTAGTAATATTGATGGTCAAAAAAAGAATGGACCAATCAAAATTAAGTTAAGAATAGTCTTGTATGCAAGATCTGTGTAGTACTCGGTATAAACAGTTTGTGAGCTATTGGTATGGTAACTGAAGTCAGTTTCTGGAAATCTCTGGAATTCTTATATTAAAGATTATCTTTAGGTAGAAGAGTTCAAATCAACCTTGAATTCTTTTTAAGAAAATGTCATGTGTAAAGCCATATTGGAACTAGATTTTCTTCATCATCAAAAATGACATATGTAGCATCAAAGGAAGTAAAATTTGTCTTCCCTTCCTTTTTAGTTTGGTAAATCACGTGAATAAGGTAGAAAGGGAGGAATTTTCATGATCTAAGCCAAGTAGGAGGACACTTGAAAGCTTGGTGTTATGTCTTGAAAGATATTAATACAAAGTAACATGAAAATGAAGTAAAATTTCTCTCCTTTCTCCTAGAATTCACGTGAAGCTTGGAGAATCATGGAGAAACTTCATAATTAAGACACTTAGAAGGAAAAGAGGAAGAAGGTTCATGAATTAGACAAGTGGTGGGACACTTGTAAAATTCATAACAAGTGTAGGGACACTTGTAAAGCAAGTCATCATGATTTAGGATATTTTTTTATAAATCTAGTTAGAATGGAATGGAATGACATGAAACTTAGTTACAATGAAGCCAAATGGAAGTAACTAGCTAGGAAGGGTAGAAATGTCCATGAATATTATATCATTTTCCAACCACTATATAAAAGGGGGGAAAGGGTCCTCAAGTGCAAGTCATTTCCCAAGACATTTTCCTACACCCATTCACGTGAAGCTCTCCCTTATACCCTTCATTTCATTTTCATCCTTTCCTTATTAAAGCCTAAATCAAGTGAGAAGAAGACTGCACTTCTCCTTGAAGATCACGTGAAGAAGAGGCTAACATCTTTAGGGAAAGTTTGCCATGCTTTGTAGGAAGAGAAAGATAAGCTTCATAAGAGATTATAAGGTATGTATAGGGAAGCTTTATAATAAAGATAGTTTAAGTGTTGTTTTGTTTGAATAAGTGTTTGAATGTTCATGTGTTGTTGAGTGTTTCCATGAAGTTCATATGTTGCTAAAAGTTTCTATGAATTTCTCTAAGTTTCATGTGTTGATGAGTGTTTCTATAAATCTCCACGAAGTTCATGTGTTGTTGAGAATTCCTATAAATCTCTGTACTTGAGTAATATGCTGAGATTCTATACATGAATATAAAGTTGAATTCTATATTTTATGTTGAGTTTCTGAGTAAAATATGTGAGATATAAATTAAAGACTGATGTTGAAAATAAATATGAGATGATGAAAAGAGTATACCTTAAAGTGAATCAGTCTTATATGTCTCATATGCATATGCCCAGCGGGGGTTAGTCCATGTTATTTGCCTCAAGAGAAGGTGTGTCAGATAGCTGCAGGAATTGAGTTTGAGCGTTCAGATAAGAGAGGTCTGAGCTGGGGGGTACTTGGCAGTGGGGAAATCACGCCACCCATGATGATCACATGAAGTGTGGGTGAGAATCCTGTTGCAACACTGTGGGACCCTGACTGATCGTTTCAGTTCTGTGCCACTGGGATGAGGCTATCTTGACTGTTGATACCACATGATAAGAGTTTAAGAGAATCATGCATTATGATAAGAGTTTAAGAGAATTATGCATCTTTGAAGATGTTGTTATGAATATTTACATATTGAATATATTTGCTTAAATTATGTTTATCATAAACTTACCATGTACTTTGTGTCTGTGGTTGACACCTGCTATGACCTCGATGTTATTCGAGCGAGCAGATGAACAGCAAAGAGAGACCACTAGCTGTCTACAATAAGAGAATTTTGTTTGAAGATATAATATTTTGAAGAGATTATGTTTGAATATGTATTTCTTTGTTACAGAGTGTTTTTGATACCAGTCTGTATTTTATTGTACATCAAATTTATAAATATTAATCAGTGAGGAAAAATATTTTGTAATCTTATTATATGTTACTTCAGAATTATGAATATTACTCAGTAATGAAAAATGGTAATTTAGTATTTTTAAGCAAATTGAAAAGAATTTTCATTAAAATCAATAATAACAAGATGGTAAATTGAGGCGTTACAGATTTAGTTATTGGATTTATGCTCAACATTTTTCCATGAATGACACACACATTATGAATTGATATGTAATATAAACCTAAGAGTAAGTTACATTAACACCCCTTAAGATTTGTTGAGATTGCATATATTCTCCTTGTCTTTTTAATGTTTATAATCTCCTTATATGGGTACAAGGTTTAATATTTTCCAAATCATTGTGGCTATAATAACTCATGCTTTTCTTATTTTATCACTTATGCAATTGATACATTTGTTGTACTATTGATATCAACCTAATTTACCCTTAACCCCATAAAAAATGCGTTTAGAGCTCAAAGGGTTGGGGTAACGTAGTAAGGTCTCGCTATGTTCACATGAGTGGAAACTAGGGGTGTTCGTGACTCTATTTGAATCGGTTATTCATCAAAAAGTCACATGAACCAAACTTATAAAACATATACGGTTTTGTTTGTTTATTTTCATTTAAAATAAAATACAAACCAAACCAAACCAAACCAATATTTTACGGTTTGGTTCGATTTGATTTTTGTGATTTTTACTAAACTATTATATCATTAAAATTTATATACTTTCTTTTCATCTTTTAAATTAAATTACATTAAAAAATTGCTAATAACAATCTATAAAACTTATTAATATGTTAAACCTTCTACAATAAAAAATTATCAATTTTTTATTCATTTTAAATCAAACATATCTTAAAAAAGTCATCTAAAAAAGAAAATGGTATGCACAATAGAAGTTCATATACATAACACTACAAAAACATTGTGAAACTCAAGTGATATACATATAATATGCATAACACTAAAGTAATATAAGTGTTGCGGTTTAATTTGATTTCAAAAACACAAACCGCAATCCGAACCAAACCGATCGATTTGAGAAAAAAAATCATCCAAACAAACAAAAAACATCGGTTAGGTTCGGTTTTTCTTTTGAATCGGTTTAGATTTAAACACCCCTAATAGGAACGATCTATTTAGCGGGAGAAACCGTGCATGATTCCCATCATGTGCAAAATTTTCTTAGACATTCTCTTATCTCTAAGGAAGCGTTCTCACATCTCCATGTCAATATTATCTATTTTTGGTTTTCCCTTAAAAGTTTTGTTTTGACAAACATAATGCACTCACTTTTAACAAACTATTCTAGTAAGTGATGTTTTTTTAATGATTTGTAATTTACTTTTAAACTACTAGAAAGTTCCCTAAATTATTTGAAAAAAATTAATCAGGTCCTACACAATTTGATTATCTTTTAGGTTTTTATCGTTAATTTTCTTTATTGAAGTTAACGACATGGACATAGTTAAAAATAATTACCATCAAATTGAAAAAAAATATGACCTAATTACAAATTATTAAATATTTCAAGAATTTACAAATTAATTTAATCTAAAAAATTATAATAGAAGTAAAACAATAAATAATTACTTCTTTTATTTTTATGATATCATCATAATTTTGCGGGATAACATTTATTTATATATGGTATTCAAACACAATGTTACTCTATATTTGAACATGAAAAAAAGAAACTAAAAAACTAAAACACACATAATAATAATAATAATAATAATAATAATAATAATAATAATAATAATATCTGATTTATATTGAACTTTTAAATAACAAGAAATCATAGTTATAAAAACTTACGAAGATATTCTTGAACATAAGCGAGTAATAAGATAAAGAGGATGATCAGAATACGGAAACTAAGTAGAGAAATTTTGGCTAGTAAGGGAAAGATAGATGTTTTTTTTCTGAAAAGTTGATGCCTTCTTGTTTATTTACATGGCTATTTATAGAATACAAGAGCCTCAAATGCTATTCCGGACTTAAAACTATATTTTAGAAAATGATAAACTGATATCTTGTCGTCAGTACTTATGTCTACTGTCGACAATTCTGATTGGCTATTCTTTATTGCTTCTTATCTTCTTATCATCTTTTTTATCTTCAGATTATATCATCTCTGACCCCACCAGTTTTCTTCTTTATTCGGAGAATTCTTCTTTAGTAAAGTAATCCAGCATATCCCTATTTTTATGTTAAGGATTAGAATTACTTCCTTCATCTTTCACCGATTTTTGTTCTTGTTGAATCCCTCTCATTCTCTGTAATTTTTCTTCGAATTCATCTTGTGAAGTGGTTGTTGCCAATTCTGCCATTATTTGACTTTTCTGTGCTAAAAATAGTGCCTCTTTATCATCATCTTTATCAATCTGGCTTCTTGAACTTTTATTGTTATTTGCCCATTGAATCATTTTTCTTTATTAATTAATCGAATATCAAATTTCTTCCACCACTTAATCTTTATTTGTCTTGAAAGAAAGTATAAATCAGTCTCGTTATCTGCTCTAACATATGTATATGTCAAGCTCATAATCCACATTATCCCTTGAGAGGCTATGAATGATAGAAACTTATATCCATTGACAAAAGTAGTATTACTCTTAAAGAATTGATATAACTCATCCACTTCTGGCGGGAAAACTTCTCTCATTGGGCCAAAATTATAGAACCATCTGATAAACCATTTTGGAAACTTTAAAGATATACCTTTCTTAAACCAAAGAAACCATGAATGTTTATTTGGTTTTAAGTATAAAACATTCTTCCAGGCTGTCATATAGTCATAATAACTATATTCTTGAGGAACAAACGATCTTGAGAATCTCATGGTCTTGTGTAAGGGTTGTCCCCAATCTATATCTGATAATACATTAAGAATCTTGACTTTTGAGAATTGGACTACACCATTATTATCTTCATTATGAACTAATTCTATTGAATCAGTATCAATAAGAATGAATTCATAAAATATTCTGGTTTTATGGATATTTGGACAAGGGTATGGAAGATCTTTAGGAAATATTTTATCAGCTAATTCTACATAAGGTAGTTTTAGTCAGTGTTTTTCAGCTATTATAATGGATATGGTATTTTCTTTTTTAATGTAAGCAGGATCTGTATCTGCATTTTTTGGGAAAGTCTGAGTATTGGCTTATTTTGAAGAAGGAGCATGTTTATCAAAGTCTCTAGGTCCTACTAAGGTATTAATATATTGTAAAGGGGTATATTTATTGGTAGTTATTGGAGATCTTACCACGTGGGAGAGTATATTTTGTCTGATATATTAGGATTGGTTATAAGCCTAGAATTTCCAGTATTTGCTAAAGGCATTATTGATTTTCCTGAAGCTTTATCGGATTCCAGTGGGAATCCATATTGTTCTTTGGTCAACGGCTTTTTATCTGATTTCTTACTCATTCTGATCCCTGTAAAAATTCTCTTGTTAAGAAATCTGGTAAAAAATTCTTATCTCCTTTAATATGTTCAATCTCAAAATCAAAACAAGAAAGTAAAGACTGTCATCTGGCAAAAATATGTTTTGAAATAAAATTTTTAACATCTTTTTGCAAAACCGAAGGAGTGCTTTACAATCAGTCCTTACCAAAAAAATTTTATTAAATAAATCATCTTTAAATTTTTGCAAAGTCTGCTATATAAGTCTTGCATATAATGGAGCACAATTTGTAACCACCACTTCACTCTTTCATTTTATTCGTATTTATTTTATTTGCAGCGGATAATTTATTTTAAAAAGACCAATGATTAATTGAAAATAAGTGAAGTTTTGAAAATGATTTTGAAATAAAGGTTTGATAGTAAATCTTATTGGATTTATCCACAAGTAGATTAGAAAACATAAAAGGCTATGTCATAA
>PYAF01003230.1:87780-121440 GCA_007407185.1 Glycine tomentella
TCGCATGTGATATATTTAGGCGTGTGTTTCAGTACGATAGGACTACTGTAGTACTGTTGATCCGTTGATGGATAATATCTATGTTGAGACTAAGTTGTATTTGTGCCACTGCCTTAAGGGTGGTTATCTGTATGTACGACTTAAGAGTAAATTAGGTATGAAGTATTCAGCTTTCTGTATTAAGTTATGCCTGGGATTATTCTTTAAGTTAAATCTAGCATTGCAGTATCGTATTATGTGAACTTCTGGGAAAAGAATTTGAGAAAATGTTTTGGAAAAATTTAATCACGTTTTCTCTAAAAGGAATTTTTAATAAGTCTTCCGCTGAAAACTCTAGTACCAAGATGAGTAACAACCGGAGTACTACGGGGTGTTACAGATATAAGTTTTTGTCATTCATAGCCTCTCAAGGGATAACATGGATTATGAGTTGGATATATACATATGTCAAAGCAGATAACGAGACCGATTTATACTTTCTTTCAAGACAAATAAAGATTAAGTGGTGGAAGAAATTTGATATTCGATTAATTAACAAAGAAAAATGATTCAATGGGCAAATAACAATAAAAGTTCAAGAAGCAAGATTGATAAGGATGCTGATAAAGAGGCACTATTTTTAGCACAGAAAAGTCAAATAATGGCAGAATTGGCAACAACCACTTCACAAGATGAATTCGAAGAAAAATTACAGAGAATGAGAGGGATTCAACAAGACAAAAATCGGTGAAAGATGAAGGAAGTAATTCCAGTACTAACCTTAACATAAAAATAGGGATATGCTGGATTACTTTACTAAATAAGAATTCTCTGAATAAAGAAGAAAACTGGTGGGGTCAGAGATGATATAATCAGAAGATAAAAAAGATGATAAGAAGATAAGAAGCAATAAAGAATAGTCAATCAGAATTGTCGGCAGGAGACAGAAGTACGGACGACAAGATATCAGTTTGTCATTTTCTCTTTATTCTAAGGAAGAAACAAATTTTTTTTGAAAAGAATATTATAATTATATGGAAGAAAATGAAATAAATATATATTTCTTTGATTGGTTTTTTAACATACAAAGAAAAGTAATAAGGTCAATAACTAAAACAGTTACAACATGGAAAACTATAGATGATAAAATAATAAAATCAGAATATCCTTCTCATAAAGGAGTAAAATTACAATTAACTAAAGATTTAGAAGTAGAAACATCTCCTTTTAAAGATGTTATAGAAGAAAACAAAATTATAGAAATAAAAGATATAAGAAAAATACATCATCAATTAAATTATTCTAATATCATGTTAAATACTATGTCAACACATTTAGATAGAATAGAGAATCAAAATAATGGAATTAGTACTTCAGGAACTAAATCATTAGTAAACCTATATATAAAATAATGAATGTACCTTAAAAGGATTTAGACTCAATAAGATTAGAAAATCAAACAAAAATTAAAATAGAAGAAATTAGAAAGAATTTAGAAAATTTAAGTATAGAAAAATTTACAATAAATACTTTGCAAGAGATTTAAACCCTTATCCTAAACTTATCCAAGACCCACCCCAGCTGATGTTCAATATGAGGAACGTGGAGATTTGCGTCAAAACGTTTACTCTGGAACACAAATAGCTGAATGGAATATAGATGGAATGAGTGAACAACAAATCTTAGACTTTACTTGCCAGATGATTATGGCTGCTACAACCTACAATACCAAAGGAGTATATGATAGAAATACTGCTATAGCTAGAATACAAGGATTTATTGGCCAATTAAAAGGATGATGGGATAATCTTTGTACAGCAAATGAGAGGAATATGATATTGAATAGTGTAAAATCTGAAACCCAAGAACAAGATGCAGTAGCTACACTTATTTATTCTATAATTCAAAATTTTATAGGAGATCCAAATGTTTTTAAAGAAAGGGTAGGAAATCAATTAACTAATTTATATTGTCCAACTATGTTCGATTATAGATGGTACAAAGATACATTTTTATCTAAGGTAACTATGAGAGAAGATGATTATGCAGGATTTTGGAAGCTGGATCACCCAAACTTTTTGCTGAAAAAGTTAGGATAAATCTAGAAAGACATTTCCAAAAGCCGATAGCTTATGATCGGATAACATATGGTCAGATTCATAACATTATAGTAGAAACCGGAATACAAGTTTGTATTGATTTTAAATTGCAAAATAAAATGAGGAAAGAAAATATGACAAATAAGCAAGAGTTAGGAACATTTTGTCAATAATATGGAATAGAAATAATAAGAGCTCCTAGTGCTCAACAAAAAAAGAAATATAGAAGACCTATAAAAGAGAATGAATATAAAACTAAGAAAAAATATAGTCATAAATATGAAAATCAATATAATTATAATAATAAAAAAATCTTATGGAAAACCTTATAAAAAGAATAATAAAAAGAAAATTACCTGTTGGAAATTTGGTAAAAAAGGACATTTTGCTAATAAATGTAAAACCCAACAAAAAGTAAATGAGTTAGAATTAGATGAATTAAACATAAATTACTTAAAATAGTAATAAATTCTAAGCCAGAAGAAGTTTCTTCATATTTAGAAGAATCTGAAAATGAAGATGAAATAAAAGAATTAAAACAAAATGATATAACGTTAGAATATAGATTATTAGAACTAGAAGGGAAAAAAATTCTCAAAAGACAAGAGGATAATTTAGAAATAGTATATGAAAGATCAGAAAATACCTATCTTAATCCATTAAGTTTAATAACCACTCATAAATGACATTGTCCGATAACTTTAGTAATAAAAGAAGAAAGATTTGAATTCATAGCTTTAATAGATTCTGGAGTGATTGTAAATTGTATACAAGAGGGACTAATACCTACTAAATATTATGAAAAATCTACAGAAAAGATTTTCAGTGCTAATGGTACAAAATAAATATTCAATATAAAATATCAGATATAAAAATTTATAAAAATAAAATTTGTTATAATACTTCATTTGTATTAATAAAGAATATGAATTGGGAATTAATACTTGAAACACTTTTTTTAACATTATTATATCAATAATAATAATAAAATAATAATAATGATTGAAATCATTACTATGCAGTTCTCTAATTAGGTGGAGTTGGCAGCCAACCCATAAAAACGGCAGCTTCCTAAACGCGAGTCCAAAAGCGTGAAAGATCCTCCAAGCGCTACAAATGTCCTCACCAAACACCAAATAACGCAAACGGAAACTATTCCTTAACGGTTTAACGCACGTGATAGGGTTTAACCTATCCCTGTACGCCTCTAACGTATCTCCGTACCCAAACATACCGCGAAGTGTCCAACCAGACAAATCAGAGAGAGAAAGCATGTGTTTTTAGTTTTTTCTCTCTCTCGTCACAATGAAAAGTACTAACTAGGTAGTAGTAGTCGGAAGATGGTTAAAAACCCGTAAACGTAAACCCTAGTAGTTTAAATAGCCTCCATCTTCTTCTTCCACTGCTTTCTCTTTCAACTCAACACAAATCGCAAGGCACTTCTTACTCGCTGTTCGATTCGAGTTTGCACTCTCGCTCCCGCTCTAAACCCTAGAGCACGCTCTTTCTAGGGTTTAGATTTCGATTCCTCGTTGATTTCGCAATTCGTGTTTTACACGTTAATCTGAGATCTTTTTTTCTTCTATCGAATTTTTGGTGTCATGGATCTTCCGAGTCTCGCTGTTATACTCCAAGCCGCTCTCAGTCCCAATCCGGATGAACGGAAAGCAGCTGAGCAGAGCTTGAATCAGGTGCGACTCTCCTTTCGATTCTGATCAGAGTTTCGATCGGTTCTGGCTTGTTTACTTGATTCGCTTCTGCTTAAGTGTTTTTCAAGTACGGATGGTTGTGAAACGTGGTAATTTTGGTGTCGTTGTGAATTTTGGTGTGTGATTGCTAATTGAATGTAGCAGTGCTTTAATTGGATGAATTTAAATTTGTTTGTGTGTGTATTGATGATCTTCTTGAATCTGAAGAGTTGATTTTCACTAAATTGGTTGTGAAGCTCGGACACTTGAAAATTTGTTGTCTGTTGGGATCGGTGTGCATTTATGGGTGCTAATTGAATGTATTAGTGTTTTAATTTGAAGAGTTTTTGTTAACTATATTAAATTAAATATACATACAGTTTCAGTATGCGCCTCAGCATCTGGTGAGGTTGTTGCAAATCATTGTAGACAACAACGTTGACATGGGTGTACGACAAGTGGCGAGTATTCATTTCAAGAACTTTATTGCCAAAAATTGGTCTCCTCTTGATGGTATGCTCTTTTTATCATAGGTTCGAGTTAGATAATGAATTTGGAAGTTTTCTGATCATACACTTCGTTTTCTGGGTTGACTATGTAGATACGCAACAGAAGATCTCACAGAGTGATAAGGATGTGGTGAGGGATCACATTCTTGTGTTTGTAACCCAGGTTCCTCCTTTGTTGAGGTACAGTTGTTCACCACCTCTGGCTGCCTGGTGTTTGGTAGCACATCTTGTCTATTTTGATACTTGTTGCTGTCATGACTCTCTTTACCCTAGTGGATGATCACAACTCTTGTGGGTCAAAGCTGTTTGGCATATTTATTTTTCTTTTGTGAATGCTTGTTTTTTCCATTGTATTGAATTGTGTTCTTTGCTTACATGTTATGTTTATAGGGTACAGCTTGGTGAATGCCTTAAAACAGTTATACATTCTGATTATCCTGAGCAGTGGCCTCATCTTCTTGACTGGGTGAAGCATAACTTACAGGACCAACAAGTCTATGGTGCCTTGTATGTGCTGCGGATTCTTTCTAGAAAATATGAGTAAGTTTGTATATATTATATTTTTAATTGAAAGAATTGGGCTGCCTTGGTGAATATGGTTGTCCTATTTTGGTTATATCATTTAATTGAATTATAGACATTTGTTATAAATGAATGTGTGTATTTATAGTCAGAAGAATGTGGAGAAAGATACAAATATAAGGATAAGAAAGCCTCAAGAATTCAAGATGTTGTGAAAAAAGAAAAACACAAAAATCAAGAATAAACTGTACACTAGTTATGCATGTAACCAAAAAAATTTCTTCTGCTTTTATAGTACAAAAAGTAAAGACAATGGGCAAATAATTAACAATAATTATTTTTTTGAACGATAATTTCGAGTTCCTTTTGAGGTGTCGAAGAGAATGAATGAAAGATTATGATGTCACCAATAAATTGAGATGTTTCAGAAAGTATGGACAAGGAAATAAAAAAGACTGTAGTTTACTTTGTTTCAAATGGAAGGTACAAATCTCATCCCATATGTTTTAGTCATTACTATTATTTTGCCATCTCTATCAATAAGATGCAAAGTGGGTGGAAGATTTGCATTTCCAAAAATTTGATATCTGATTTGGCAAGAGCTTATATTTCAATTGATATCTGATTTGATATGTTAGTTTAATAAACTATTTTATTTTCTCCTCCCAGGTTCAAGTCAGATGAGGAAAGGGTACCAGTTTATCGCATTGTTGACGAGACATTCCCTCACCTTCTCAATATATTTAACAGGCTTGTCCAGATTATTAATCCATCACTTGAAGTAGCTGATTTAATCAAGCTTATCTGTAAAATATTCTGGTCCTCCATATATGTACGCTTTCTCTCCTCATATGTATTGCTTAAATTAAGGGATTTATTTTATGCATTATGCTGTATGTCAAACCTTGTTCAAGATGCATGTTGCATTTATCAATATTCATTTTGTTTACTGCCTCTGGACTGAAATATCAACAACATCAAAATCAACAACACCTTTAACCTAAGTTAATTGGGGTCGGTGGTAGATGAACTCAATGATAAATCGTAAATGAGACAGAAAGAGAAAGGTAGAGGAGAAGAAAAAAGTGAAAATAAGACAAAAAAGAGAAGAAAGGGTGAAAGGAAGAAGAGAGAAAAGAAGAGGAAAAAAAAATTAAAACAAGGGAATGACTGGAACATAAAACTACTAATGGGTTTAACCCTCCACCAAACTTATAGCTTTTTTTCACTCCGTCCTAAGACATACCGTCCGCCAATCTATATCCCACTCCATTAGATCTTGTTTAACTACCTTTCCGCAGGTAAGTTTCGGTCGACATCTACCTCTCTTTGTGTCGAGTCCTTGGTAATAAACTCTTGTTCTTAGGGGAGCATCCAGTGGTCGTCTCATAACGTGCCCAAATCATCTCAATCTATGCTTCCTCATCTTTTCACATATCGGTATCACTGATACCTTTCTTCGAATATCCTCATTTCTTATCTTATCCGTCTTCGTATATCCACACATCCACCTTAATATCCTCATTTCTGCTACCCCTAATTTATGCTCATGTTACTTATGTGCTGGCCAGTATTCCGTTTCATATAGCATTACCGGTCTTACAGCTGTTCTATAGAATTTTCCTTTCAGCTTAAGGGGAATTTTGCTGTCACACAAACCCCGATGCATTCTGCCATTTCATCCATCCTGCTCTAATTTTATGATTTACATCTTCATTAATCTCACTACCTTTTTGCAACATTGATTCCAAGTATCTAAAAACATCTTTCTTGGGTACCTCTTAACTAAGTAGATGCACTTTGTCTTGATCACCATCTCTTACTCTCGAAAACTCACACTTCATATACTTCGTCTTGCTCTTGCTTATCGTGAATCCTTTAGACTCCAAAGTGTTTTTCCACAATTGCAATTTCCTATTAATACAATCTTTGGTCTCATCAATAAGCACAATATCATCTGCAAAAAGCATATATCACAGCACTTCCTTTTGAATATCTTTCGTTAGTTCATCCATCACTAAGGCGCCTCTGGACTGAAACAACCAAAAAATGACGGACTTAAATATAAACAAATTTAACTACTTTCGTGCTATTATAATGATATCATACCAAAAATACCCTTCAATTAAAAGATATTATATTTTCAATGACTCCTTTTTATTCTTGATTCAAGTTCTAATGAAGGACACTTTATGAAAAACATTTTTTTAAATGTGATTAGTAGGATTAAATTATGTTAACTAATTAGTGCAAAGTTAGTTAATTTTGCTTGTATTTCAGTCCCGAGGGAATATTATTTACTGTGTAGCATGTATTCCTTTTTAACCCAAGGTTGTCAAATTTGAGAGTATGTAAACTTGTCAATTGTCTGTGGACTTGACTCATAAGATTTTCAACAATTTAAGAAAACCCTATCATAGCATCCAAACAACATATAATAATATTCTGCATTCCAGCTTCATAATTAAGCAAACCCTATAAAGAAACTTGATCAGAAACAACAACACAATACCTTTCTTTTTTATTGATAGAGAACCTTAATCCCCAATCTGGTATCAATGTGATAACTGAATAGGGACGTGAATGAACAAACAGAAGAATGAAAAGAATACCCAGCTGTTCAAGAGTTCTGAGGCTCTGCTTTTCAGTCTCCAGTGAGTTCTAAAATACTCGATACCCCTCTCTCTTAGTTCTCCTCTATTTTTATAAGTTCTCTCCTTTCACCTAACTAACCAACTAACTGCAGTTAATTTATATTCTGTTACATTGGGGACCTTTTAAGACATTGATTCCCTACTATCCACCCTATGTCTTCTGACATAGACCTTCATTATTGAAGGTCTTCTATCTTCATAAGATTCATATTACAAGTTAAAATCATACTAAAATGATCAAATTGAAAGTTTGATATGAGTTTCTGTGCCAATTGACTTGATTTTCACCTCTAGAATACAAGTATGAGTCAACTATCAAGTTTGGCAACCTTAAAGGTTACTGCTTTATCATCCCTTGCCATTGGGTTGATATTGCCTTTTCATCGTATTAAATCTCATTAAGCAAAGAATAGAAAGTTATCTTGGGATTACTAGACCTTCAGTAACATGTTTTTCATATTATAGTTTATGTAGCAGTGATTAGTGAATGTTTCCTCTCACGTCAAATATAAGGTGAAATTTATGGTATAAAACGTTGAAAACACAAAAAAATAATCAACTTTACAATGTCCATGTAAATCACAGTTTTGATTAATGTGTTTGTTTTTGAATAAATCTTGGTTTCTGTTGTTTTTTGGTTGACCTTGCTGTTACTGGGGATAAAATGAAAGAAAGGAGAGCACATATTTTATAATTGAGATAGCATTGCCTGTCACATCAATTATTTTGGTGCTTTTCTCCACTCAAATTAACATAGTTGACATGTGCAATTCTGGGTTTTGTTGAATTTATTCAGTTGGAGATTCCTAAGCTGTTGTTTGATCAAAATATCTTCAATGCATGGATGATGCTTTTTTTAAATATATTGGAGAGGCCTGTCCCCTCTGAAGGTCAGCCTGTTGATCCTGATCTTAGAAAATCATGGGGTTGGTGGAAGGTCAAGAAATGGATAGTTCACATTCTCAATAGGCTCTACACTCGGTATGTTGAGGTGTGGATTAATTTATATAATAGTTATAAGCAATTTTGCAGCGTGACTGATTCTGAATTTCTATGGCTGTTTAAATTACCTCGTGACAGTTTTGGAGACTTGAAGCTGCAAAACCCCGAAAACAGAGCCTTTGCTCAAATGTTTCAGAAGCATTATGCGGGGAAAATTTTAGAGTGCCACTTAAATCTGTTAAATGTCATTCGTGTAGGGGGCTATTTACCTGACAGAGTTATCAACCTAATTCTTCAATATCTAAGCAACAGGTGGGTATACTTAGAAGTGTCATTCTGCATCATTGATTCGACCCAATCCAACCCCGCTGTGATTTTTTTAAACATATGCAGCATTTCAAGGAATAGTATGTATACTCTGCTGCAACCACGGCTTGATGTCCTTCTTTTTGAAATAGTGTTCCCCCTTATGTGCTTCAATGATAATGATCAAAAGCTTTGGGATGAAGATCCACATGAATATGTAAGGAAAGGCTATGGTAAGTTGTTTTGCTGTGTAAACATGGAATCACTTTTTCAACAAATTTTGCAGGGATTTCTTTCTTATAGCTTCTAATTCTTTGTTACAGACATTATTGAAGATCTGTATAGTCCTAGGACTGCTTCCATGGATTTTGTGAGTGAGTTGGTTCGAAAACGTGGGAAAGAAAATCTTCAAAAATTTATTCAATTTATTGTTGAAATTTTCAGAAGGTAATAGCTTACTTACTGTTAGAATGAATGATCTATAATTGGGTGCAATATTTAGGATATGTTCTGTGCTAGGTATGATGAGGCTTCTGCAGAATACAAGCCCTATAGACAAAAAGATGGTGCTCTTCTTGCTATCGGGGCACTTTGTGACAAATTGAAGCAGACTGAGCCATACAAATCTGAACTTGAGCATATGTTAGTGCAACATGTCTTTCCTGAGTTCAGCAGTCCTGTTGGTCACCTTAGGGCTAAGGTCTGTTCTCCTATTCTAGTTTTTACCCCATTAATCCCCATGTGATATAGGACTTAGGAGGGAAAGAAAGCGAGAAACAGAAAGACAGAAAAAAAAAGAGGGAAGAAGAACAGAACAGAGAGTATAGAGAGAGAAAAACAGAGATATCAAAGAACTGCATGCTGCAATTTTTTTTTTTTTTTTTTTTATCATCCTAGTTTCCTTCTAAAATACAATAACCATGCAATGGAATTATTATTTAGGCTACACTTTATTTTTGCTGTGAAAAACAGGCAGCATGGGTTGCAGGACAATATGCCCATATTAACTTCTCAGATCAGAACAATTTCCGGAGGGCTTTGCAGTGTGTTGTATCCAGAATGCAGGATTCTGAACTTCCTGTGCGTGTTGATTCGGTTTTTGCTTTGCGTTCTTTTATTGAAGCTTGCAAAGGTGGTGTTTTACCTTCTTTTTGTATCTGTATATTGGATATTTTTTTTATATATGATTAAATGTTGTTTATGCTTATTTTGTCATGATGTATCGATGCAGATTTGAATGAAATACGTCCTATTCTTCCTCAACTCCTTGATGGTATGAAGGCTTGAGAATTTTGTTTTACTCCAGAATTTTTTTTACTTGCTGAATAAGTTTTAACCAAGCTGAATTTTATCCAGAGTTTTTCAAGCTTATGAATGAAGTCGAGAATGAGGACCTTGTATTTACATTGGAGACTATTGTGGACAAGTTTGGGGAAGAGATGGCCCCTTATGCACTTGGGCTGTGCCAAAATTTGGTAATATTATATTTTTTTTCATTGACAATTTTCTAGAAATTGTGTATGATATAGAGGTAGGAGAATAATATTTTAGTTTTATTTTAACAACAGGCTGCTGCATTTTGGAGATGTATGAACACTGCAGAAGCTGATGAAGAAGCTGATGATCCAGGTGCTCTTGCCGCAGTTGGTTGTTTACGTGCTATTAGCACAATACTTGAATCAGTGAGCAGGCTTCCTCATCTTTTTGTTCAAATTGAGCCAACTTTGCTTCCCATAATGCGTAGAATGTTAACAACCGATGGTCAAGGTACTTCTTCCCATCCTGAATCTCTCTCTCTCTCTCTCTCTCTCTCTCTCTTATGTTTATGGAATTTTCTTTCATAGACAAAACGTAATTTCCATTTTGAATGATGGTTACTTGTTTATATTTGAGGCTTAATAATTTTTTTTACCTCTTTTCATTTTCAATGTCATTTGTGTTTGTGGATGTATTCACTTCTATTTTTCATTAAGAGAAGAATTATAAGACTTTTGGAGGAGGGGATCCTCTTAGATCTATAATGACAACACAAACTACAAAGAAAAAAAAAAAGAAACATCTATGGAACAAAGCTACCAGAAGCTCTCAGCATGCAGTTAGGGAAAACTCCTTAAAAAGACCATTTGGTTTCTACCAAATAAAAGCCCAATGCCTAAGCTTATGTCAAACTATTGCTGTGCTATATAAACCTCCTGAAAAATTACAAGAGTTGCATTCAGACCACCTGCACCAAAGTGTTGTGTATAATGCGCTTTTCCACAAAAAAAATTGCCTCTTTAATTCTATCAAAGACCATATTAAAACTTATCATAAAAAAATGGTCCAATGATTGAGGACACAGTCAATATCTATTGGAAGCAAACTAGATTCAAAGTACATCAACAGAATAAACAAGGCCTACTATTTGAGCATTGAGCATTCCCTCTTATAAGTCGCCAAAATGCTCCAAGAAAAAAAAACCTGGCTCACCTCTTTTTTGGCTGTTATTGTTTACTTAGTCTAACTATTCAACTAAACTGGTTGTTAGGCCTTGTGGAAATATTTTTTCCTGTAACAAATGGGCATGGCTAATTTTTTTTTTTTTTTTTTTTTATATTCCCCTTCCAATGATGTTTAAGAATTAGGATGGATGTATGATCAATGATGTTCTTGATCATAAGAATTCAGGCGCTGATCAAAAAAAAAAAAAAAAAAAAAGAATTCAGGGCTTTCTCTGCATGCTTAAATTTGTGTAAAATGAATGTGATGCTTAAGCTTGTATAAATTTGCTTCTTTAACTTCTTGGACTCTGTATTTGTGCTTGTTTCATTATTAGATTGTGGTATGAATACCATGGTTTGTATATCTTAATTTTGCTTGTATTTTCTGGCTCAATTGCATTATCTTCTATGTGTGCCTGCAGAGGTTTTTGAAGAAGTTTTGGAGATTGTATCATATATGACTTTTTTCTCTCCAACAATATCATTGGATATGTGGAGTCTTTGGCCATTGATGATGGAAGCACTGGCAGATTGGGCAATTGATTTCTTTCCAAGTATGGTGCTTATTCAACTCTCTTTTTTCTCTCTCTCTGATAATGTCCTAGTGCATAGTTTGAATAATTTGAGGATGGTCTCTTTTGTTTGTTGATATTAAAGCTAGAGATGAGTTGATCTCTGAATTAACCTGAAGATAGACACAGCTATGGACTGCCTAGAAATATTTTTTGATAAAGAACCAAGCTAAAATAGATCATGGACAATTTTTTGGTCCAATGAAATATATTCTAATATCATTTTGGGTATTTATTTGTTAAGCTTTAAACTTCTGCAGATATTTTGGTTCCTTTGGACAACTATATTTCAAGGGGAACTGCTCATTTCCTTACTTGCAAAGATCCCGACTATCAACAGAGTTTATGGAACATGATTTCATCTGTGAGTTACTTTTACATTATTACTCAAGTCACCACCTGTTTGGGCGGGCCTGATGGTTGATAATGATGATTATTTTTTTTTCTGTTATTACTGATGTCTCTGTGATTTGTATATCACGTTGCAGATTATGTCAGATAAAAATATGGAGGACAATGATATTGTGCCGGCTCCAAAGCTTATCGAAGTTGTCTTTCAGAATTGCAGAGGACAAGTGGATCATTGGGTTGAGCCATATCTCAGAATTACAGTTGAACGCTTGCATCACACTGAAAAATCATATTTGAAATGTCTTTTCATGCAAGTGGTAAGAAGGGGTTGTTACTGTCAATATTTACATGAATGAATGAAAATGTCAGGAAATTGGCTTTGGTTGCTTCTTTCCTTTGCCATAATGTTCTGACATAATCAATATCTTGATTTTTTGGGGTTTGTTGTACTGATGAACACTCAATACCCATCTGTTCTGGATCTATGTTAACTCAAAGTTTTGTTAAATAATTTTAGTTTGGAGTTGCAAGATATATTTTGAATTTCAATTTATTGAATGTGGATGGATTATAAAAAGTTGGATAGATATAGTTTTGTATGGTAGTTTTCTATAACACCTAATTCTTGTTGTTCTTAACTTAATATGAATTGCACTTCTTTAAGTGTTACAATTTGTAGGTTTCTTTATTTAAAATAGGAAGAGAATAAATGTGAAGAATTTTTTAATAACAAAACTGAATCCTTTTCTCACTCAGTGAGTTTAGTTTATCTATTGTAAGCTTGCCTAGGGTTTCAAAGATTATTTGTCTGACAGGAAATGGTATCATAAGTTAATTCCTTCTAAGAGGAGATAATTTTTTCAGATTGCAGATGCTCTTTACTACAATGCAGCTTTGACTCTCAGCATATTGCAAAAGCTAGGTGTTGCATCAGAAATATTCCATCTTTGGTTCCATTTGCTTCAACAAGTTAAGAAGAGTGGAATGCGTACTAATTTTAAAAGGTTTGTTATTTTCTACCCTTTCACCACCCCTTAGTCCTGCACGGATCACACGATGCCATTCGGCACGGTTCAAAACCAATGTTTCAGAAATATTATTAAGTCTAGGGTCTCCCTTGATGATTTCCTCCAATGTCCTTTTCGGTCTCCCTCCTCTTCTTTTCCCCAGGCTAAAAATCATGCAATCCACTCTTCTAGGCACCTCTTGTGGGCCTTCCTTGCACATGCCCAAACCACCTTAACCAATTTTCTGTCATCTTTTCCTCAATTGGTGCTACACCAATCTTCTCTCGTATTCCGTAATCTATCTTTTCTTGTATGATCACACATCCATCTTAACATTCTCATTTCTGCAACTCCTACTTTTCTGTGCTTCCATACAACAGTCATATTATTGTGTGACAATTTGAAGGTCTTATGATGGTAAATTGACATGCAGGGAACATGAAAAGAAAGTATGCTGCCTTGGTTTAACATCATTACTGGCACTCCCAGCTGATCAATTGCCAGGGGAGGCTTTAGGTCGGGTGTTCCGGGCCAATCTTGATCTTCTAGTTGCCTACAAGGAACAAGTTGCAGGTCTGTATGTCTGCATCTATGAAACTTTGAGATGTCACAATCATATATATTCACGAGGGGTAGATTGATGTCATTTATATCGACTTGCTCAGTAATCCTAACAGTAGTTTGTTTTGTGAGTGCCTAATTTTCAGTCCGTTGTTTACTCACTGCAGAGGCTGCAAAAGAGGAAGAAGCTGAAGATGAGGATGATATGGATGGTTTTCAAACTGATGACGAAGATGAGGATGGAAATGGTTTTGACAAGGAAATGGGAGTTGATGCTGATGAGGGAGAGGACACCGATACTATCACACTTAGAAAGTTGGCTGAACAGGTGCGGATATGTAGACCTTAAAAACATTTGCTTGCCTTATAAAGGATTTTTATAGTAGCCTGTATGCATGTATGACTTCTGCTCGGGTCATTAAGGCACCTGACTTTGTGGTCCAATTTTGGTTGAATCATAGTTACTTGTATAATATATATTTATTATGAAGTTCAATTTTAAAATAAATGTAGTGTACAAACTAAGGTTTGACATTAAAATAGTCTATTATTTGCTAATATTGAAACTTGACATATTTTAATTTGAATTATTTTTTTGAAATGTTTTATTGATTACCATAACCATCTAGCATATCAGTCTCTTTGGTACAGCTGCTGCCAGTGCTTAATGGCAGCATTGCATTGGTTTTGATCCCCCATACCACATCTTTTGCTCAAAGCTCTGTCCACCTAGTAAAAATGAGGGTCGAGGTTATCACTTGGTTCTCTGCCTGATTCGGTCAAAGAATTGGACAAGTTTCAGCGACAACCAGCTAATTCTTTGACTTCTTGTTTGTTTATTGGGGCTTTGCTGGTCCAGTAAATCAGGATGTTCACTGGTTTCAGTTGAACTAGATGTTCAATTCTAGTTTTTAGAAATGTGATTTGATTCATTCAAATTTTGTGCATGTTTGAAAACAATTGTTTTTCGAGAAATAATTGTTTAATTTTCCAAAGTTCTTTCAGGAACCTGATTAAGACAAGCAATTATTTCTCCAAAATACGTTGAACTAAATGAGTTTTTTTTATTATTATATTTCCTTACTCCAAACATAATGGCTTTTATTTTTCATTTATTTTTAAATCTTAGAATCTTATTTTCATTCTGCAACTGTTGCATATAGGCGAAGTCATTCCGGCCCAATGATGACGACGATGATGATTCAGATGATGACTTTAGTGATGATGAAGAGTTGCAGTCCCCAATTGATGAGGTTGATCCTTTTGTTTTCTTTGTGGATTCAATCAAAGGTAAGCTAAAAAATGTTCAGGTTCACCAATGCCATCGTTATTGTTCTCTGTTATCAGACATCCCACCTTACCAAGTAAATTTTCCTGTAGTGATACAATCATCGGATCCATCGAGGTTTGAGAACCTTACCCAGACACTTGAGTTCAATTATCAAGCTCTTGCTAATGGTGTTGCCCAGCATGCTGAGCAGAGAAGGGCAGAAATTGAAAAAGAAAAATTAGAGAAGTCAACGGCTGCTACAGCTTCTTAAGCTTCTGAATGTACATAATTACTGCTGCATTTTTTAATTCTCAATTTCCCAGTTACCCATTCTTTAGGAGAATCAGAGGGTTGCCTATATTTGAGGCATTTGTCGGCTTTGTGGTAACCAGTTGTTGGTCTTTGATCATGAAGAGTTTGCAGTTTTGAAATGCTCGGAGCTCTGTGTACCGAAGTTGCCATTGCCCAGAGAGAGGATTGCATTCGGGGAACTGTGGAGTCAGCAGTTTCTCCAGGTCTTAGTTCACAGCTTATTTTTTGGTGCTTTGGGGCTATCCTTTTGGAGGAAAGTGCCCATTCTTGCCAAGACTGTGTTGTCCCTTCCACCCCTTTCCCTTTTGTGGGCTCCTTTTATAGTCTCATGTATGTGCCAACGTATTGTTTCATGGATACAACTTCTGTAATATTTTGTTGCCTGTCACATAGACGGGTAAGTAGGGTCACCAATAACTTTATTGGTAATTTTTGGTGAGGGATGATGTAAATTTTTTTTTTTTTACATCCTTTTTCAGTCATTATTTTTGGGTTGAGAGTATAGTCCATGAGTATTGATGAAGGCATCAGTTTTGGGTTATACGAAGCTTTTTCAAGGGTCCCATACTCTGCAGGTTGTAAAACAGTTATGTTCATTCATTATATAAATATTTTGTGGGAAGCAATCAGCTCGATTCATGTTAGCGGGGAATATCAATTTTTCACTAGTTTGTTTGTGTTTGGGAAGATTCAACACCGAAAAAGAAAAAATTCTGATTGTTTTCTGAATGAATTTATTGTCATGTTTTTCAAACAGCTCGAGTTAATTTTGGTTAATGATATTTCAACAAACCTGTGAAACACTGGTGTTTTCATGGTCACCAGTTGTTTTGAATGACCAAATAAAAAAAACAGTACTTTTCTTGGGTGTGGAATAGTTTTTATGAGATGTAGTATGGATTAAAAGTTAATATAAAGCGTATAAATTTGTGTGCATAAATGCTAATATAACTTCTTGGAAACGTTGCATTTTATGTTACGACTCAACAATTTCAGCCAAACTTGTTTGAAACGTCAGTTCAGAAGAGAAAATTTAACATTCAATTTCCTGGTATTGCATAAATGAAATTACTTTTTCTGTATTGGAGAAATTTTCTCTTAGGGGGTGTTTGGCAGGGAAGAAGTAGAAGAAAAACTTAACTACTAAACCCTAAAATATATTAATATAAAAGTTAAAATAAATAGTTGAGTGTAGTATTTAATCAAGTTGAAAAAGAAAAATATAAGATACAATTTGCTTGATTTGAATTTGAAGTGAAAAAACTAGTTAATTGAATGCGTATGAAAAAAAACTAATTTGTTTAGTTTTGATTCGCAACTTTATAATGAATTCAATCCAAAAAAAACAATTTTTATTTATTGAACGGGGCAAAACTCATAACATTTTGCAAAAACAAAAATCGGACAATCCCGACGAAGAAGAGAACTCATACATTCCTAAAGCTAACGAATTATCCCAGTTGACCAACCAATCCGCTACAACATTAGCTTCCCTATAAATATGATAAATCTTAACTATCCAATCTCTAGACACCTAGTTTTTGATGTATTTTATTTTAATAACTTTTTCTATTTATTAATTAAATTAGTATATTCTTAAAACTTAAGTTGAAGACATAACTACAAGATATTCATTTAAACTTAAAGAATATCTTTAATGTTAGATCTTAAACAAAAATCTCGAACTCAAGATCTTGAGTAAAGATCTTGATCACTAGATATCTCAATAAAGAAAATAAAAGATCTTCAACATAGAAAATAAGTTCTCATAAAAGAATGAGTTCTCATAGAACAATTCTTAAGATCTAGACATTATTCAAAAAAGAATAAATTTTTTCACTTTTCCTCTTTAAGATCTCAAAATTTTTTCATTATAAAATCTACCAAAAAATAACCTATGATCTTATAATTTAAGATCTACTATTAAATATATTCTAAATCATCTAATATATGTTTGTAATAGTTAAATATATTCTAAGTCATCTAATATATCTTTGCAATAGTTAAATTTTAGTTCGGAAATTATGAAATGAGTTTTATCCACAAAATAATATATTATTTCTTAAAGGCGTAATGAAATTGTGTTCTATGATTCTATCCTAAATCATTATTTAAATTTAAGGAAAAAAAAACTTTTGATTAGTCAAAGTGTGAAACTATACGAAGTACAAAACAAACTATATAATAATCCAAATACTACTCCTTAAAAATCGAATATACATTTATTTCGGTAGCATATAGCATTGTATTTTGTATGGTCAATTGGTCATCACGTGCCCCATTTTCGTGATCAAGAGTCTTAAAAGTGTTCCTCAAAAAAATAAAATAAAAATCTTAAAAGTGGATTTTTTTTTTTTTAATAAAGAGAAACAGAAAGTGCTTGTAGTTTTCTTTTCTTTCTAGAAAGAAAAAATGGCTGTTATCCAAAATTCGGAACGAAAGGGTCTCTCACGTCACCATTCACTGACTCATCTCCTTTTTCCGAAAACGCATAGTATATTACTATTTTCTCTTTATTTATTTATTTATTATTATTTGTATCACCCACCAATCGGATACTCCATTCTCGTGCTGGCGCGTGGACCCCAACCTCCCAACTCCAACACCCCTCTCTCTCTCTCTCTCTCTCGTCTTCACCAAACAAACAAACAAACTCCACTCATCGCGTGACGACGACGACGACGACGATGGAGATGCTACGCAGAAGCAGCAGAAGAATCTTCGTCTCCGCGTGTGTGTGGTTGCTTCTGTCACTGTCACCGTCACTGCTGAGTGTTGTTAGCGCCGCCCCCGGCGTGTTCAACGTGAAGTGCAAGTACCAGGACCGCTCCCTCTCCGCCCTCAAAGCCCACGACTACCGCCGCCAGCTCTCCCTCCTCGCCGGCGTCGACCTCCCCCTCGGTGGCTCCGGCCGCCCCGACGCCGTCGGGTAAGTCCCTAACCGCTAATTCATTAAATTTTTGAACCATCTTCTGAACTGATTCATTCTGTTTGTAGGCTTTATTATGCTAAAATAGGGATTGGAACTCCTCCGAAGAATTACTATTTACAAGTGGACACTGGCAGTGATATTATGTGGGTAAATTGCATTCAGTGCAAAGAGTGCCCTACCAGAAGTAGCCTTGGTGTATGCTTCTCATCCTTTTGAGTTTAAACTACCTTAACTACCTTCATCACTTGCTAAACTTGCTTGCTTAGGTTTATTTTGTGTGTGCATTTCGAAATTAGGATGGGTTAGAAGAACTTGAGCTTAAAATCTATGCATTGTGTAGAGAGTTTTTACATTGTTAATAACCGATCGGAAATCATGCTAGGGATGACTTTCAAGATAGTTTTTGTTAAAGTCAACAAAATTACCTTACACCGGAGTTTCTGATTGGTTGAGAGTGTATAAGAGTCTGTTTGGATACTGTTTGGATACGGTACTTTTGACAGCTTTTGAGAGTTTCTCAGCTGGAAAAAAGCTCTATATTTCTTTAGAGAAGTTCTCAAAAGTACTTCTAGCTTGCATCCAAATAGACCCTAAATCCTTTACACTGTCAGGGTGTATACTATGGTAGACCGTGGCTTGCAAGACAATTCTCACATGGCTGAATCATGTACAGCCTCCTCATGTCAACATTGATGTTTTTATTCATTTGAATTTTTTTTTTTCTCTTGTATCAAAGATGGACCTTACACTTTACGACATAAAGGAATCATCCTCTGGTAAATTAGTTCCCTGTGATCAAGAGTTTTGCAAAGAGATAAATGGGGGTCTGCTGACTGGATGCACTGCTAATATTTCCTGTCCATATCTGGAGATATATGGTGATGGGAGCTCAACTGCTGGTTACTTTGTAAAGGATATCGTACTTTATGATCAAGTGTCTGGGGACCTTAAAACTGATTCGGCTAATGGAAGTATTGTATTTGGGTGAGTTTTCTTTTAGCAGTAATGCTTGCTATTATGTATTGTGTATGTCTATTACTATGATCTGTTGCTGTTAGTGGACATTATTTTCTCACAAGTCATGAACTCAGAAACCATGCATGTTTGTTTATAGTAATTTAACCTGTTGCTTTAGTTGCAAACTTGCAATACCATAATTTCTCATATCTGGATATGATCATAACATAAAGTGGGTGCACCGGTGTGCAGGTATTGCTTTTAAAAAATGGTTGAGTATGCTTTTTATTTCATTAAGATGCATACAAATTTTGTCCAACTCCTCACCAAAATTAATATTGGTGCCTGAGAAAATACTTGACTTTGATATTGGTTTGGGTCAGCTACCAATTTGAGTAAGATTGAGATTGAGACTGCTGACGTTGAAATTGATATTGGCTTGTACTTCTTGCGGTCCTCCTTTTGTTGTGTTGCAAGCTTGAACCTTACTCAAGCTGAAAATAAATATATGTAAAAAGAATATTGAATAATTCAGCATTTGTGCAGTCAATGATGTATCACCAGGAACTATTTCCTGGGCAATTCCTTTGTTTTATCCTTGTCAGGTATGTTAAATGCTAATAGCTTCCTTTAGCACAATTTCAGCGCTTGAATTTAAAATCTTCCAATGCTAAATTTTCAGTTTTACCAAACATACAGTAAATAACTGGGTTTAGTAAATATTGAGGCAGTGAATAGAACACCTTATCATATGGAACACTCCTAGAAATACCTTTTTCTAATACTCAAACAGCTTGATGTGATTTTGGAGGCATTTAGGTTATAATGGTTTCCTGGTGATTCTTATTGTGTATAATAATTTAATGTTGTCTATTGAATACATCTTTTGGTTCATATTTATCCCTTTTTTATATTTAAATGAGTTTTTTGTTGTTTTGTAGGTGTGGTGCTAGACAATCTGGAGATCTAAGTTCTTCAAATGAAGAAGCACTTGATGGAATACTTGGATTTGGAAAAGCTAATTCATCAATGATTTCACAACTTGCTTCATCTGGCAAAGTGAAAAAGATGTTTGCTCATTGCTTAAATGGAGTAAATGGAGGTGGTATATTTGCTATTGGTCATGTTGTGCAACCTAAAGTGAACATGACTCCATTATTACCAGACCAGTATGCTATTCACTTAATACACTTTGGAATGAGATTAGTTTTTCTTATGGCGTTATTAATTACTCTTTTGAGGACAAGTTCTTTTTAGTTTTTTAATCATGTTTTTGTTAGTGACTACAGTATTTTTTGTGCAAATATTTTAATATGTTTTATGATATAATAAAACATGTAGCTTCTATTGAATTTGGGCTAACTTAACCCAAAAACAAGCTCATGAGGTGAGGATTGCCCAAGCCTCTATAAGCTCTACTCTTGCCTGTCCTTGCTAGATATTGATTAGTGATTTCTTCTTAAGTCATCAGTGACATGTCTCAGCACATCTACACTCTAAATGGAATGTAGGCCTCAACTGGTTAACGAGGTCATCATTTCAGTGGTATTAAAATTTTGGTTTAAAAAATTCTTTGAAGCTGAAGGTGTCGTGTGTAAACTGTAATTGGAATGTAAAGTGCTGATGGTTGATGCTTCTATGTGCTGGATGTTGGTCAATTTCTTTATGCACTCATATTTTTGTTTACTTTTATTAGAATTGACATCAGACTGGGCGGAATCAACCCTGGAAGCTTGCCCAAGTCATTATAAGTAGTATCTAGGCCATATATGTAGGTAGTGTTTGGCCCAACTCTTTTTTTGGTTTTTCTTCTTCAAAGGAGAAACTGAGTCAAACACATTTGGAGAAAAACTCTTAATATTTGAGGACCATTTAATAAAAGAAAAGGGCGAAAATTAGCATTTAAAAAAACCCTAACTAAAGTAGCTTTTTAAAATTAGCCGCATATCTTTGCCTCCTCCTTTTCATGCTGACCTAGTTGATGTAGGACAATGAAACAAATCTTTTATCTTAAATCGTTTTAAAGCTAAGACTACCCAACAACTTCTATTTATTTTAAAGTTTTTATTTTTAGCTTTAACTTTAAAGTAGCTTTTAAGCAAAAAATAAGCTGGGTCAAACATAGCCTTAGCTATTGGATCTTAATAATAGAATCTCTTTTCTATCCAGATATTGGTTTACAAAAATCCATATTTTGAGAAATTTGAAAATGTGTTTTTTTAGGCCACATTACAGTGTCAATATGACTGCGGTTCAAGTTGGCCATACTTTCCTTAGTCTATCAACAGGTACGTCAGCACAAGGAGACAGAAAAGGGACAATAATTGACAGTGGTACAACCTTGGCCTATCTGCCTGAAGGAATTTATGAGCCACTAGTATATAAGGTATATAAAAGTCTTAAATTTTGCAAATTTCTAAATTACTAAATTTATATTACAGTTTATCGTACAGTTGTCTGAATTGCTTTCTCTTGTTAGATGATTTCTCAGCACCCGGATCTAAAAGTTCAGACTCTCCATGACGAGTATACATGCTTTCAGTATTCTGAGAGGTATGATGCATGACATGCATATTAACTAATCCTTATACTCTGTTGCTACTTTAACTGGGGGTTTAACTGTTAACATTTTTTTTTTGATCGGCCAATGTTAGTTGTTAAATGTTAATTTTTTGTTAGTGGAGAGATTCGAACCCACGACCTCTCCCTCCTTCCCTTCCTTCCCTTCTTTTCCTTTTACAACCCAACCAACCTTATATCTCCGTTTAACTGTTAACATAATCTTTTCTTTCTTGAACACACCTGAGAAGAAATATGCATATTGTATGTATACAGTGTCTTGCATATGGTTGGAACAAGCGCAAGTGTTTGGTTAGCTTACTTCGGCATACAGGCTTTAGAAGAATTCTTTGTTGTCCAGTTAGTTTTGGAAGGAAGGGCGGGGCCTAAAGTGTGTGGTTTTGATAATGGTGGTTCAGGGTTGACAATGTTATTAACAGTGCTTCCATACTGTAATGGCATAATGTTTTGAATTTGACTAAAACTTCTTTTGCATGGCTGTCGAACATGGCACAGTTGTGCTCCCATAGCTGTGGTGTCTATTGTGTGTGGCATATGCCACATTAGAAATGGCCGGGAGGTGAGTGTTTGCCTCTTCTGTTCTAGGTAGAATTGCCCTTCAGCAATGTGTGGTAAAGTAAACCAAAAAGACTGAAAGAAAACACATCAGATGTGGTTTTGACTTTTGACAAATTCTGTTCTTCTGCTTTGATCTCCTTTGAAAATTGTCTGGTGAGAAATCATTTTTGAACTGGGTGAAATCTCACCATTAAGTTTATCAGACCAGCTCCTCTAGAATAAACTATGTTCTTTATTCACTCATTTAATTGTTTTGTTAATATTTCTTTTAAATTAGCCACCATCCTTCAATTGGCAATTGTAATGTCATGTTAGCTTTGTGTAAGCTTGCTGTCATGAGCATTGGCATCTCTAGTGGTTGGTATTTGAGGTTATTTTCCTGGATCTTCAAGGATAGGACTATTCACCCTCTCTCTTTGTGGTTTCACTTGGGAATACCGTTCCCTTTCATATAATTTTTTATAGCATCTTCTTCATTTTGTTTTCATTTTGGTAGATGTCTTATCCTCCTGTAGTAAAATTTTTCTATTTTCACTGTAGTATGCAGTAATGAATGTATGCTTTGAAATTCCTTCCTTGTAATTCTGTTGCTGGTTTTACAGTACTGGTTCACAGATTGTTTTATGATTTTTATTTGATCATGTTAATGTTCTTACTTTAATCTGCAGTTGCTGGTTTATGGCTTTATGCTCTTTGTTGGTTTGCTGGCTTGCACATGTCTTGATTTCTGTTTCTTTTTTTCTTTTTCTTTTTAGTGGTGTCATCTGTAGTCCTTGAGGATTTCTTATCCTGTCTCTGTATCTTCCTTTTATGTTTTAATAAATTATTTTCTTGATAATTATAATAATGACATTGACATGTAAATTGTAATCTATATTATATGTTGAAGGAGTTCTCTAGGAAATCTTGCCATTTTGACTTTGGGTTTGACACTTGGACAAAAAATATTTTCCATTTGAAATCTTATTTTGATACTTGGAAAAACTTTTTTGTGAAATTAAGTTACAATATTTGTAGGTTTAGTTCTATGAACTTTCTTATTGAGTATGTATTGTTGGAGTGCTTCGATAACTGGACTGCTGCCTTTGCATATCCTATGCCCCTATGTCAGTATTATCAGCTTCATTCAGGTGTGTAATGGCTATTTTATTTTATGTTGCAGTGTTGATGATGGATTTCCGGCTGTCACATTTTTTTTTGAAAATGGGCTCTCGTTGAAGGTTTATCCACATGATTATTTATTTCCCTCTGTAAGTATATTGCAAATCTCATTAGGTCTTTGTGTTTTGTTATGGTTATTAGAGTTTTATTTGGCTTGTTTAGGGACCTATTGTCAGCCTTCTCTTGGGATCAAGTCACTTCAAGAGTAACTCTATCCTCACTATTCATTTTCTTAAAATCTAGCGATTAAGTTCTCATCCTCACGATTAATTTTCTTAAAATGTAATGATAAAGATTAGTTACTCATTAGAGCCATTAGATTTCAAGAAAATATATGGTGAGGATGGAGAGTAACTCTTAAAGTAACTTGATCCCACCTCTCTCTCTCTCTCTCTCTCTCTCTATATATATATATATATATATATATATATATAAGAAATAAATTGATAAATTAGACCCAACTGCATCTTGGCCTAACTGTATTCTGGGCTGAAGTAACAAAAAGTTGCTTCTGCCCAAAGTGCCCACAATGCATATTAAAAACCTTTTGTATCCCATCTGCTCCAAATTAGTTTTGAGTTGCAGAACGGATTCTGGAGTTGCAAATGCAGCAAACAGTATCTTTTCCTATTTTGAAACCTTATTAACCATTTTTTTTTTTTTTTTTGTAATTTTAGATACTCGCATTAGTTTCAAAATGATTTTTCAAAACACTCGTTAATTAATGTGCACTACTACTCAGCAGGTTTTTTATGTCAATGGTTTTTATAATCATAATCTTTATATACCATACTATAAATAAAATACTAATGTGCATCTGCAGGGAGATTTCTGGTGTATTGGTTGGCAAAATAGTGGGACACAATCAAGAGATAGCAAAAATATGACTTTATTGGGAGGTATTCTCTTCAAATCCTTTTCTGTACTGATAGATATTTGCCGCCAATTTGCTCAATACTGCTTCCAGCTTTAGAACGAGACTGCCATAGCCATTATTATAAGAGGAAAGAAAGGGTTATTTTTTAATGGCATTTTGAGATAAAAGATATTTTTGAACCTGATTATATCTGAGTTCTGAAATAAACAAGACAAATACATTGTATCGTGGAATTCATTTGTATAGGATCTTCTGAGTATCTTAACTGGTCATTTGAAAGAAATTGGGTTGTGTTCTGTATTTTTTTATACAAGTTCCTAAATCAAAAGATAGTAGAAGTTTGCTTTCGATGACTACATCCTAAATTTTCTTTCTAAAGCAAAAGAGGATTTAGCTGAGAAGGGCCTTTTTCTGTTTTTTCTTTTTTCCTTTATACTTACTCTGGTCAAAGATGTGATGACTAGTTGATAGGGGGCTTAAAGGTGTGAATGTAGGTTCTGACAACCTTTTGCAATTTTCTGGTGATACTATCTTGTTTCTGGAGGAGGATAGTGAAAGTTTTGTAGCATATTATTAGTCTTGAGTTTTTTTATGGAGATATGTATTATTCTAAAGTGGCCCTATACTTGTTTTGGAAGAAATTTACTGGCTAAATATTCTAATAAATGTATTATTTTACTGGTGGAAGAAATTTCCTGATTTTTTCCCAATAACAATTTTGGATCACTAGAAAGTTTTCTTTCCATGACCTTACTCTGCAGCTTCACCTGTATTTTTACTTGTTGCAGATTTAGTGCTTTCAAATAAACTTGTCTTCTATGACCTTGAAAATCAGGCTATTGGATGGACTGAGTACAACTGTAAGTATCATTTCTTAGTTCTTTATAACCTTCCGCATTTTAAATAATTTAAATAACATAAATGAAGAATAAAAAAATATTTGTAGATTTTTGTGAAAACATCTATAATAGAACATGTAAATTTAGTATTTTTTTTTTCTCATTTGTCTCAACTCTCCCTTTTTTGTGAAAATTGAAAATGAAAAATAATAAAACATTTTTCTCTAACCGAGTTGACCCTTAATTCCGATAAAGGAATAGTTCCCTGTAGTTTATCGATCCAGTTTAAAACTTTAAAGTATCTGCATGCTCATCGTGGTGTTTGATGTAAATGTGTCGTCCTTATTTCTTTTTATCCACTTCTTGTTTCATTTCAGATTTCTTACTTATGTTTAATTGATGAATTAGAGATAATATATGATTGGCGTGTTATATAAAGGTTGGGGGTAGAACTGCCAAAGAAATTATAAGAGATCAAATTCAATGACTTGCATTATTTCCTTTTGCATAATTGCTCATTTATTTATATTTTCTGTGCTGTATCTCAGGTTCTTCAAGCATTAAGGTGAGGGATGAGCGAACTGGAACAGTCCATTTAGTTGGTTCCCACTACATTTCTTTTGCTTGCGTTTTTAACATCAACTGGGTGGTGATTTTGTCTCTACTTGCTCTACTTCATAAATTGATTTATTGAAATGGAGCAACAAATACATATATCAAAGTCAAAATTATGGTCAAAGGATTTGAAAAAAGAAAGAAGATAAAAAATGCTATGTGAGAAATTGACTTTTCAGGAACTTCCATGATTTCTAAATGTAATCTTCAAGGGAAAACTAGGTCACTGACCATTGGGAACCTTCGCCATGGGTAAAATTTTTCTTCTCAATTCCCATGGTGAATATGTAAATTGCAAAATCTTACCACCAATTGTATATGTTATTAGACTTTGATTTTTTTTACTTAGCTTTGGTCTAAATGCCAAATGTATAATTAACATGATGCAAGTCATGTTTGGAATTCAAGGCATTGTTGCAAATATTTAACATTAGGTATTGTAGAGCATTTATGTGCTGGTTGGCTCCTTTGTTTGACCTATTTTAGCCAGTGTTATAATATTCCTTACAACAAATTCTTATATAACATTTTTAACAATTTATTTTTCTTCTTTATCTCTTTTGATTGCATTACCTATCTTATTTCAATCTTCTCTCCCTTTTCTTCTTATTTGTCTAATTTGTAAAATAAATTATATCAAATTGAGTTTTTTAACTTATTACATAATAATACACGTATAAAGGATAATAGATGAACAAAACAGAAGACAAAAAATAAGAGAGAATTGAACTGAGAGATATTAATTCAGTTTCGGAAAAGTTAGTTAAGAGTTAGTTACAAAGGAGGTATATGTAGACCTCAGAACAAAAACTAACTAACAGAAACTAACCAACTTTCTAATACACAAAGGTGTTGTTAGCAAAAACTAACATACCTTAAAATAGAGAGGTGCTGTTGGCAAAAGCTAACAGCACGGTCAAAACATAATACACAATTGTTTTTATAGTTTTAAATATATATTCTAATATTCTCCCTCAAACTCAACGGGAAGAACTCGTCACATTGAGTTTGTTTCTAAGAAACTCAAATCTTGATGAGGACAGAGGCTTGGTCAACACATCAACCAACTGATCCAGAGTTGAAATGTGCACACTTGAAAGCTGTTTGGCCAGAATTTTTTCTCTAACAAAGAAGACATCAATTTTCATATGCTTCGTACGACTATGGAAAACAAGATTATGAGCAATGGATACATCATTTTGATTGTCACAGAACGAAACATGAGTAGTGAATGAGACTTGTAATTCTGTTAGAAGAGCATGAATCCAAGTTAGCTTTGTAGAGGTTTGAGCTAAACTACAGTACTCAACTTCAGAACTGGACCTAGCTGTGACTTTTTGTTTGCGAGACCACCAAGAAATTAAATTTGGGCCAAGAAATATAGTAGATCCAGAGGTGGAACGCCTGTCATCCACATCAGACACCCAATCAACATCGCATAAGGCACGAAAAACCAATGACTGAGTGATACAAGCAGACTGAAACAAAAGTCCATGAAATAAAGTGCCCTTAAGGTAACTTAAAATCCTCTCAACCACTGCCCAATGAGAGTCAAGAGGTGCAACCATAAATTGACAAACTTTGTTGACAATAAAACTGATTTCAGGTCTAGTGAGAGTAGCATATTGTAAGGCACCCACTACTGACCTGAATAGAGTAGGATCATAAAAAATATCAGCATCATGCCTGGATAGCTTGCAATTAGAGACCATGGGGGAAAAAATAGAGTGAGCTTCAGCCATGTGAGTTTTGTGTAACAAATCACGAATATACTTGCTTTGAGTCATGATGATAGAGTTATTGGGTAGGTACTTGATCTGAAGACCCAAGAAATAATCCAAATGGCCAAGTACTTGAGAGAAAAAACACTATTCAGTTTAATTATAAGCTGCTGAATGAGTGTAGTAGAACTCCCTGTAATGATGATATCATCCACATAAACCAGAAGATAAACAACATATACTTGATGATTGTAGATGAAAAGGGAAGAATCACATTTTCTTCCCATAAGAGTGAGTTTCAGTCTATCAAACCACTGCCTTGGAGCTTGTTTTAAACGATAGAGAGCTTTGTTAAGCTTGTAGACAAAGGAATTATTTGCAGCTTCAAAACCAGGAGGCTGGGTCATACACACATATTCTTCAAGAAGTCCATTAAGGAAAGCATTATTCACATCAAGTTGAAATAACTTCCACCCATGTCATAGAGCAAGAGTGAGAATGATCCGAATTCTAACAAGCTTAATTACAGGAGAAAAGTCTCATGAAAATCAAAACCTTGAACTTGATGAAAGCCCCTAGCTACTAACCTGACCTTGAACTTGTTGATGGTACCATCAACATTTTCTTTCACTCTAAACACCCACTTGCACCCAATAGCTTGTCTATTAGAAGGTAATGAAACTAAATCCCTAGTTTTATTTTGCAACAAAGCATCGTACTCTTGTTGCATGGCAGCATGCCAATCTGAGTTTTCCAAGGCCTGTTTCACAGATTTTGGTTCAGAATGAACTAGGAACAGTGAAGGGTGTAGTATAGGATTATGCATGCCAATCTAGCATTCATAATCCTAGAAACACTTGAAGTTACGGGAACTGTCCCATTCTAAAATCGAAATTAAGCAAATTCCAACACCATTGTCTTCTCTAATTAGTTTAAAAATTTGGAGGTTGGTTAGTTGTCCTAGTGTGTCCATGGAAGGGTAGACATACATTTGTCCTAGTTTCAAGGTTATCTTTGTAAGATTTGATGGGTGTCGTAGACTTCTCATTATTTGTAGGCTATAAAGATTGCTTAGGTGCTCTAGACTTGAAAAACAATTATTGTCCTGAATATTAAAACTAGGGCCCAAAGCTAATTTTCTCAACATAGGAAATGTGCCATTGTTCAGCAGAGAAAGAATTTGCGGATCGTTTCTAGTAGTTAACCAAGGGTTTGAAGATTCCCTATTCTATTATTTGCTTTTGGCATAACCGGTAACTTCCCTACGTTCAAAACAAGATGTCTCAGTCGCTTTAACATCCAAATTTAACTGGGTACTGTGCCATTGCATGACACAGCTAGTGTTTCTAGATTATCAAGGCTGCATACACAAGCCAGAAGGTGGTTGTTGACCCTTATTTTCAAGTATCTGAGATGGATTATCCTCTTGAAATTGCTGGGAAGTGAATAATAACCTTGGGATGCCTATTGCAAATGATAAGGTTCAAAACGTAGCAGGCGAGCAAACTTGAAGCTTTTCAATTGGGATGGATATTGCAAATGATAAGGTTCAAAATGTAGCTTTTCAAAACATAAACTAGGTACATATTGATAAACTATATATAGAGACGAAAATCAACCCATTTGATAAATTATAGAGAGAAAAAATACAATTAAACCTAATTTTTACTAAAATATATATAAAAAATTATTATAACTACACTAAATTTCATAACATTTATCTTCACACCATATACAATATGAAGAAGGAATTCACAAAAAAAAAAAAAAATGAAGAAAGAAGACATTATGGCAACAATATCCAAAATGAATGCATGCATGGCTACCATTTATAGGGGTTATATTAACTTATATAGCACATCTTACAGCAATGCAATCATTAACGGTTTAATATATATATATATATATATATATATATATATATATATATATATATATTGCAAATGAATTTTCTAATACGTTTTCTTCTAACAAGGTTGACACTCGATTCCTCCAAAGAATGTTATGATGTGCCAAAAGAATATTGGGCAACAAGGCATTGAAGTGTTCATAGATGTAGATTGAATTGGATCCGTTACTGATTAAAAGTCAACATTTGAAAATTGTACTTTTGTTTGGTAAATTTTGTTTGCCTAGAGAAATAAAATAAAAAAATGTTGTGGCTATAAGTAGTGTAGAGGCTGAATATAGGCAATGACATATGGATTTGGTGAAATTTAATGCCTTAAACGAAATTTTAGAAGAGTTAAAACATCTTATACTCTGTACTAGAAGCTGTACAGTAGTAATTAGAGTGACAAACATTAAAAAAAGAAAAAGAATTAGAGTGACAAACATTAAAAAAAAGAAAAGAAAAGGAGTGACAAATCAATTACCATTCATTCAATTCATAGTAAATCCATCCGATCCATCTTTACAAAAAAAAATAAATTAAATGATTAGAGCCAATTCATCTATTTATTTTATGTCGATTAATGATTCATATATTATTTTCAAAATCCAACGAATTCTTCAATAAATATACATAGTGAGTCAAAATTGATCTAACTTAACAATTAAAGGATAAAATTCGATCAACATGACAACGTCGACAATGTTTTTTTCAGCCGACATCGATTGATATTATTGTTTGGCTGACGTCGATGAGTTTTTTTTTTGTTGCTGATGTTTACTAGGACAATTTTGATTAGGGGTGTTCATGGGTCTGAGTCAACTTGTGATCCAATCCGGCCTAAATATATTGGGTTAAGTCTTCTAAGTTTTCAGGTTGAATTCAATCAAACCCAATTAAGACTCGATTATATATGGGTTGGGTATCGGGTTTTATTTTTTTCAACCCGATCCAACCGACCAATGATATCATAAAAACCAAAAATCTCCTTAGACTTTACTCCGGAAAGGTATAAAATAGAAATTTACAAATTCTTTCTATTCTATTATTATTTAGTAATACTATTGTTCTTGATGTCTGACATCGGTAGTTTCATGCTATGCTCGAAGAAGGAAAGGGGTGAAAGCAGTTCTGGCATATGCTTCTTCCTAGTCTCTTAGTTAGCCAATAAAGGTATCAAACGAGAACGAGTGCACGTGAATCAGAAAAGGAAGAATACGATCTTGTCGCAATTGAATCCTTCTTGATACCTACTAAAGAATCAAATTGGATCCCAAATGGACGGGTTAGTGTGAGCTTAAAAGAAACCATATAATTAAATTTATTATTATATAAATTAATTATTAAATATAAAACACATTAATTTTTAGCTCACATAATTTATGATATTATTAAATTAAATCATACATGATTTTTTCTTTTTGAAGTTGTTATTTTTATCTGTGCCTTGATTTTGTTTATGTCTTATCATACTAATACAATACTTTATTTCTTTCTAAAATAAAATATTGTATTAGAATTGAAATAATTAAATCTATTAGTCAAATATTGTCATAATTTAGTCTTTTTTGAGTGCATTTAATCATTATATACTTAAAAAACTTTAGGGGAAAAATTATTATTTTTAAAAATTTACTTTTTTTATAAAATATAAAATAATTTTTAAATATTCAAACTCAATTAACCCAATCCGACCCAACTTGTTTATAATCGAGTTGGGTTGAGTCGGGCATGAAAAAATGCACAAACCCTAGCGACCCGTTAAATTTTGATCGGGTTGGATAATAAATTTAACCAAATGGCCCAACCCAATCCCTAAATATTCCTAATTTTCGGAACCTTGATCGGGACAATTTTTTACTAATATCAACATGGATAATTTTTTGATCAACACTAGTTGGCTATTTTTTAGCTGATGTCGATCAGGACTGTTTTCTGCTGACATTAAACATGACTGTTGTTGGCACTCATAATTCAATGAGTGAATCTCTTGTAAATAGAATTAATAATAAAATTGTTTCTTATAATTTGGAAAAGAAAACAAAATTTGTTTCTTATAAATATTTAGTGTGATAAATTTATTGAAATAAACTACAAAAACTTGCTATAAAGTATAAACTGTACCAATAAACTTAGTTACACTCGTTGAGTTCCACGTTGTTCAGATCATCCGCTTCACCTTACTCCTGAGTCCACTTCACCCCAGCATTCTTCGGCATTTATAAACACTTGATTTCCTTCGGCAATAAATTAACTCAAGTAAGACATTATGGCAACAAAATCCAAATGAATGCTTATGCATGCGTACGTTTGATGATATAACATGCAAATGACTTTGCTAATACAGTACGTTTCTCCACAATATGCCACACCTAGCTAGCTTTAATTTTGTTTTTTCTTCTAACAAGGTTGTAACTCCATCCCTCCAGTAAGGATGTGCTTAAAAAAAGTAATACCATATACCAAATATGATCGTCATACTTCAAAATTAATTACAATAAAAAGTTTGACAGAAACATATCATACAAGTTGAGTCAAAAGAAACCTGATTCAAAAATCCATAACAAATAAATTTCATTCTATCCTGTTCTTGTGTTTTTACTCAATAAATTGGAAAGTGCAAATAAAAATGACGGCAGATTTCAGAAAACTGACATACAAATTGTATAATAGTATGGATATAGGGACTTGGATTTACCAAGAAAATCTCAAAATCTACCTGTTACGGATCTTTTATATTGGGCCAAGTTTAAAAGGCCCACGACAGCTAAGGGAGTTAATTACGGAAAGATTAAACAAGATTGAAGTTCTAAATATTTGTAGAATCCAAGAAGATACAGAAGTTTATTATCCACCATATCCATTCAAGATCGTGATCAAGAATAGAGACAATTTCCTTATTTCACCACAGGTCAGTAAGTATAAATAGCCATACACACCAAAGGTGAAAGGTACATACACTGTTACTCTCTCTTTCCATTCTCACAGTGCACACACCCCACGTCCAATTTGTGGTTCGTTTGTGCTGTGATCTTCTTCCTGGAGTTGTTTGAACCTTCATAAGCACCTTCAGAGAGAGAGAGCTTGATCCTATATTGATTTCTGGCTTATTGTTGGAATTCCGTTTTCGAGGAACGGAACATTGGCGCCGTCTGGGGGAACCGTTAAACTTCGATTCCCACCATGGTAAACACGAGAAGACACCAGCTTGAAGGTCCACCCGAGGACGGCCGATCACGATCGGTCCGGGTGGAGGACGCTCTGACGGATACAGCTTCATCCCGAGCGCAGAATAACCCGCCCCCAGCACCTGTTGAGAACCCGCTGCCCACGCCGGCCGAGGTGGACCAAGAATCTTTGTAGCGCTTCACCAGCAATGCGTTGTAGTCCATCTTGTCGCGGATTGAACGACTCGAGAGACAACATGCCCTTCAGCGGCAAGAGGATATGAATCACGTGTTGGCTCAACTAGACGAACGTTGTGCAAGATGGACGATGGGCGAACATGACCGATTAAGGATGATGGAGCAACGACTTGGCCGTATGGAGTTACCACCCCAAGAACCGACTCACCCCGGCCTGGCCAATCCGACCGATATACCATGTCCTGTTGCATTCAGAAATCCACAGGACGCAGTACGAAGCTACCAGCCGGAAGGAGGAGCCGGGGTCTACAGGAGGAAGTACAGGCGGGGACAGTATAATAACAGTCCATTTGTCGACGACATCGTCAATGCCCGATTTTTGGAAGATTTTGACGGATCTTTCTTGAACAAGTACGATGGGACCCAGGACCCGCAGGTGCACATAGACGAGTTCGACATGCAGATGTGTGTCAGAGGGATTGAGGAACCGATTATATCTCGGATATTTGTTACCACTCTGACCGGGCCGGCTCAGACATGGTTCCACTCGCTACCTCCTCGATCGATTCGTAATTTTGAGGACTTCGGCCAGAGATTTTTGCTCAATTTTGCAACGAGCAAGAAACAGCCCAAGTCCGAGTTTGTCCTGGGCAAAATCCGACAGCAGCCGGGGGAGACATTGCAGAGCTATTTGGACCGATTTAAAGAAGCTGCTTTGCAAGTGCAAGGCCTGGAGGAAAAGGTGCATGTCCATTTATTATCGGCCGGCCTCAATGGATCATCTCGGCTGGCGAAATCTATATACAAGGACCCTGTTAGAACTTTGCTGGATTTCAGAGTCCGATCTAAAAAATATCTGGAGCTGGAGCAGATGGAGATTGCCAACACTGCCCCCAAGAGGAAGGGATCGCC
>PYAF01003230.1:121540-149294 GCA_007407185.1 Glycine tomentella
GAGACACGAAACCAAATATGACTGATACACGCCGCTGAACACCACCCGGGCACAAGTGTGGAGGGAAGTAGCGTTGACCGAGATGAAGAAGGTGGACCGACCTCGATCGGTGTTCAAGAAGACCGGCCTTGACCATTCCCGCTTTTGTGAATTTCACAATGGCCCGGGACACACTACCGATCAATGCTGGGATTTGAGGGATGCAATAGAGAAATTCATCCGAGAAGGAAAGTTGAGGCGATATGTGATAAAAACCCAGGGACAGCAGGGAAAGCGTAAAGGCAATCCCAATGATGAGGTGAAAGGCCGAGATGAGAAGAGAAATAGGACAGATGAAGAAGATTTCCCAGAGCCAGAATTTGAGTGCAACGTCATTACCGGTGCTATGGGAGGCGGAGGTGACACTGCCAACCAGCGCCGGAAGTACCTCAGAGAAGTGTTGACAGTAAGGGAACAGCCCAAATTTAAAAGGACCAATGATAAGGATGAGAAGGATGAGCCGCCCTTGCTCTATTTTACCAGAGAAGATCTGGCCGATGTGATACCGGGACATGAGGATGGCCTGGTCAGTACCGGGACCATAGCCAATTATAGTGTCAAAAAGATATTTGTTGATAATGGCAGTTGTGCCGACGTTATGTCCTGGTCGGCATTCAAGAAGATGAACCTGGATGAGGAAGATCTGAAACCATGTCATACAGTGCTGTCAGGTTTTAATGACGAGAATACTGCACTCAAAGGTTCCATTGAGCTGCGACTTACGTTGGGAACAAAAGAGGGCTTCAAATCGGAAAGCGTCAAGTTCGTGGTAGGGGAGTTTCCATCCCCCTACAATGTGATTCTCGGAAGGCCCACCCTCCATAAGTGGGATATCTTGATGTCCACCAAGCACCAGAAAATGAAGTTTGTGGGGAGCAACGGCAAAGTAATTACTATCTGCGGAGATCAGAGGGAATCTCGCCAGTGTTACTTCAATGCTGTGAAGGAGAGTGGAGCGGGCCCTTCTTCAATGCCGACTTGCCAAGAAGGCCGAGATGAAACAAGGAGAACAAAGGAGAAGCAAGTGAAGCCTGTGTAAATCTGGTGGAGCTTGATGTACGGGAGAAAGAGGAGGAATGGAGTCCTGAACCAGCCGACGAGCTGGTAGATATTCAGATCGGCCCAGAGGTCACCCAAGTCACCAAGATTGGGATGATCACGGACCCTGCGGCACGGGCCGAGCTGATAGAGTGCCTGAAAGATAGCCGAGATGTTTTTGCCTGGAAAGCTTCGGAAATTCCTGGGATAGATCCTACGTTCTGCTGCCACAGATTATCCATGTACCCAGACGCAAAACCGGTAGCTCAAAAGAGAAGGAATCTCGGCCTCGATCGGAAGCAAGCACTAGAGAAGCATATCCGAGAACTACTGGATGCTGGTTTCATACAAGAAATCCAGTATACTACCTGGCTATCCAATGTGGTGATGGTTAAGAAGCCCAATGGCAAATGGCGAGTGTGTGTTGACTACACAGATGTCAACAAGGTGTGTCCTAAAGATTCTTATTCACTGCCAAGCATAGACCAGCTTGTGGATAATTCTGCCGGATATAAGCTGTTGTCTTTCATGGATGCATACTCCGGATACAATCAGAGATTCCCATGTACCCAGGAGATCGGGAGAAGACGGCCTTCAGGGGGGGAGGCCAACTATTGTTATGATGTGATGCCCTTCGGCTTGAAAAATGCCGGAGCCACTTACTAGCGCATGATGAACAAGGTTTTCGTCCAGCAGCTCGGCCGGAATATAGAAGTGTATATTAATGACATGATTGTAAAGACAGCATCAGAGGGCGATCATATCCGAGATCTGCAGGAGACTTTTCGCAGATTAAGGGAAAACAACATCCGGCTAAACCCGCTCAAATGTGCTTTTGGAGTGACGGCGGGGAAATTCCTGGGCTTCATGTTGACACACAGAGGTATTGAAGTTAACCCAGACAAATGTGAAGCAGTTCTGAGCATGAAATTCCCGACCACAAAGAAGGAGGTACAGCAGCTGACCGGTAGGTTGGTAGCACTGACGAGATTCCTTCCCAAATCAGCAGAGAAGGCTCTCCCCTTTTTCCGTTTATTAAAAAAGGAAGCCCGAGTTAGATGGAGTCCGGAATGTGAGGCCGCTTTTCAGGAGATCAAAAGGTGTCTTTCCTCACCGCCGGTGTTATCTAAACTAGAGCCGGACGAAACACTTATCTTGTACTTGTCTGTGGGCGAGGAGGTGGTGAGTGCCGTATTAGTAAGGGAGACTGGCAAGACTCAGCTACCTGTATACTTCATAAGCCGAGCTTTGAAGTGCTCGGAGTTGAGATATCAGAAGTTGGAGAAAATAGCCTTTGCACTCTTAGTGGCAGCTAAAAGGCTGCGTCCATATTTCCAGGGTCACACTATTATAGTACGTACCAACCAGCCGATCCGGCAGGTTCTTCACAAACCAGACTTAGCAGGGAGAATAATGCACTGGGCAATACAGTTGTCCGAGTTCGACTTGAAATATGAGGCCCGACATGCTATCAAAGCCCAAGCTTTGGCCGACTTCTTGGTCGAACTCACCCCGTCGACCTCGGCCAATGAGGTAGTATGGACCCTCTTTGTGGACGGATCATCCAACGCAAAGGGAAGTGGAGCAGGAATTATAGTAGAGAACCCTCAGGGGACATCGGTGGAGCAGTCTCTGAGGCTGAATTTCCCGACATCAAATAATCAGGCCGAGTATGAGGCCTTGATAGCTGGATTGATCTCGGCCAGAGAACAAGGAGCCCAGAAGGTGAAATTTTCACAGATTCACAGCTTGTAGCGGCTCAGATTGAAGGAAGATATCAAGCCAAGGGACCATTGCTGATTAAATACTTGGCCAAAGTCAGGGAGATTATTGCCGAGTTTGATGAAGTCACCATCTCCCATATCCCCCGAGAAGAAAATGTGAGAGCCGACATATTGTCCAAACTGGCAAGTACCAAGGGCGCATGCAATCATAGAACAGTAGTCCAGCAGGAGCTGGCCCATCCCACTTGCATCATGATGATATCGTCCGAGTTAGACTGGAGACAGCCGATTATCAGATACTTGGAGCAGGGAATAATCCCAGATGATGATATGGAGGCCAGAAGGTTGATCCGAGATGCTGTGTTATACACTGCCTTGGAGGGAGAGTTATATCGGAAGGGACCAAACACTCCCCTGTTGCTCTGCGTTGGACCTGACCGAGCAGAATATATACTGGCCGACATACATGAGGGCATCAACGGACAACACATGGGAGCTAAGGCATTGGCGATAAAGGCTATTCGGGCCGGGTACTTCTGGCCGACTATGAAGGTAGATGCCCAGGATCATGTAAAGAAGTGCTAGAGTTGTCAGAAGCACGCTAAGATAATATGGTCTCCCCCGTCCGAACTGACGACTATCACCTCTCCCTGGCCTTTTTACAAATGGGGGATGGATCTGCTAGGGCCTTTCAAGGCCGCCGAGGGTCAATTGAAATGGCTGATTGTAGCAGTGGACTACTTCACAAAGTGGATAGAGGCCGAACCATTAGCCACCATCACCTCGGCCCGAGTTCAGAAATTCTTCGAGAGGAACATTATATCCCAGTTTGGAATCCCGGCCGAGATCGTCACAGATAACGGGACTCAATTTACTGATAAGAAGTTCAGGGAGATGATGGCTGATTTTCATGTCGAGCACCACTTCGCCTCTGTCGAACACCCCCAATCTAATGGTCAGGCCGAAGCTGCCAACAAAGTTATTTTGGAAGGGCTCAGGAAAAGGATGCATGATGCCGGAGGAAGTTGGGTGGAACAACTATATTATGTTCTATGGGCGTACAGAACCACTGTCCAAACATCTACCCAAGAAACACCGTTCAGAATGACATACGGATGCGAAGCAATGATCCCAGTTGAAATCGGACAGCCTTCCTGGCGACGAATGACGATACTCAAGGAAGGAGAGGAATTTAATAATGCGGCATTGATCACCGAGTTGGCATTGATAGACGAGACCCGAGCTCAAGCACATATCCGAGATGTAGCCGCAAAGCAGTTGATTGCTAGGAGATTCAACAAGAAGATCAGACCGAGATCCTTCGAAAAAGGCGATCTGGTCTTGAGAAGAGCCGACATCGGCAATAAGAATGCGCAGGGTGGAAAGTTGGCGGCTAATTGGGAGGGGCCTTATCGAGTTGCTCAGGATCTCGGCCAAGGAGCATATATATTAGAGACACTAGACAAGAAGGCGATCAAACGCACTTGGAATGCCGACAAATTGAAGACATACTATAGCTGATTATTTATGTGTTAAATGAGTAAAGTGGCGGCCAACGGTTTAGACACCCCCACTTCATGTAATCTCTCTTAACGGCTTTGATGAATAAATAAGTCAGAAATTGACAAAGTTTCTTTTCAAATATTCCTTGATATCCATACATTAAAGCTCATTGAGCAATATCTATATTGTTCCATGCCGATCCGAGGTGTTTTTCGACCCTGATCAGGTCGGCACGGTCCAAAGCGGCTGTGATACACTAACGATAACTTGGAATATGCAAAAAAAAACCGATATACCTAAGTGTAAATCGGCCGATATCATGTTTGGCCGTTGGAACCAAACAAATATTTAAATGCGCATATTTAGAAAAATTTCGACAAGAATATGGGAAATAAGATATGATTTCCAAAAATAAAATTTGATTGTTCAAAGGACAAAGACTTTGATCAAAATAAAAATAAATAGTTACATATTGAAACCAGCATACCGGCCCTTCAAGCATCACCCCTCTGAACCGAGTTCCCTTCAACACCGGCCTCCGGAATATCCTCGGCCTCAATCATGGAATCATCTTGGTCAAAATAAGGGACAACAGCTCCATCGCGGACAAAAGATTGGAAATGCAGTCCCTCAGTATTAAGAGCGATCCCAGGATTGAGACATCGGATCTGGGCGAGAGCGTTGTTAAAAGAGTCCTCGGCCGCCGAAGAAAGAGAGTCTTGCAAGTCGGCAACATCCTTCTCGGCCTCCAGAAGTTTAGACCGAGCCTCCCCCGCCTCCGCCTTAGCAGCCTCTGCCTCGGCCTTAGCATCCCTCACCTCGGCCTCCACGCCCTCAAGCAAGGTTTTCACCTCATTCAAATTTTGAGCCAGGAGGGCGGCTTTGGCAAGGGCCTGCTCGGTCTCAAACCGGGACGCCCCAAGATCCCGATCGAACGCGGCCCGGTCTTGCTCGGCCTGCCCCCGAGCCGCAACCAATCCATCCTCGGCCCTCTGAAGCTTGACGCCAGCTGCAACAAGCTCATTTTTATACTTGGCACACAAACCCTTAGTGTTGACTAGGCAGTCAACAAGGGAAGCAGTTTAGTAAGCATGCTGCTGCATTTGCTGAAGCAGGAGGACGTCGTCTCTCGAGAGCTGAGAAGAGTCGGCGAAGCGCTTCGGAGCCTGAACGAAAGGGAAAAGCTCACGGGCTCCCCTTTCCCATAGGTGGCCGAGCTCCAGCTTTGAAGCGTCGGTAAGCAAGGCCGTAGAATACTCATCGACCGGGGGATCGGAGATCGGAGCAGGCGGTGGAGGAGTAAGGTCCTCAACAGGAGGAGCGACATCGGCAGGAGGGGCAACGTCGGCAGGAGGAGCAACTGTGGTAGGGACGGTGGTGATAGGAACGGTCGACACGGCCGAAGCGGTGGTCACCTCGGCAGCCGATCTAGACACCTTCCTCTTCTTGAGGTTCTTGAAGAAGGCAGGGACTGTGTTGTCGGCAGGAGGAGGCCGAGGAGCACCGGAGTTCTTGCGAGATCGAGGGCGAAGATTGCCGGATTGATCTTCCATCTCAGCAGCTGCAAAACAAAGCAAGACAATAAATAAGTACCGAGAATAGAAGAAAGCAAGAAAATACATTCTATAAAATAAACTAACAGTCAGGAAGAGCTGAGGGAATGTCACATAAACCTGACTCTCTCGGAAGACATTAATCTGGATGACTGAATAAGCATCCTCATCCGACAACGCTGTCTCATCCCGGTGATAATAAGAAGGGTGAATGTCATGATGGGCACGGGACCAGTAAAGTGGAAATTTCCACCTCACCTCGGCCGACTCCGGCCCTTGAAGAAAAAAAGGTTGTTCACCAGGTTTGGCATTAACTTTAAAATAATTGTTTTTGAATCTTTTAAAAGAATCAGCAAAAAGAGGAAAAAGTTTACGTCTAGGGCGACTCCGTAAGGAAGTCCAACCCTTTTTACTTGAAGGCTCTCGGCCAGAGCCACCGGTTTGAGCCGAAAAATAGTACATAAACACAGGAACCGAACAAGGAATTCCTAAATTAATACACAAATCCTCGAAGGATTTTATGAAGGTCCAACCATTCGGATGAAGCTGTGAAGGAGCTAAAGACAAATGCTTCAAAAGCTTCATCTCGAACTCGGAGAAAGGAAAACGGATACCCAAGCGGGTAATTACATCGGCACAGAAAAAGAAAAAACTGGACTCGCCCTGCTCGGCACACGAGAGCCGGGATGGCGAACGGAAAAACCTTCTTGGTTTCCTACAGGAAGGGCGGCTATGCCCTCCGGACTCAGGGACGACGAGGTGTTGAGAACCTCAAATGTTACCCAGGGAAATCGGGCTATCAAAGTAGGAGAGAGGTTGTCGGCACGAGAACCACTTGACCGAGACTCCTCAACGATTTCCACAAAAGGAAGTTCCATGATAACCTACGATAACAAAAAAGGAAAAAATCAGCAAAAGATACCTGTCGGGGTGTCGGCAAGTCGGAAGGGGTCGGTCGAGACACTTTTAGAGGGTATCTCGACTCTTGGCGAAGGCAATGAAGGGATGATAGCCACAGGATTATGCCGGCACGCATCTAGCACGTCCTCGGCGTCCTTATCAAAACCCACACTGGCTAAGTACATGAACCAATCCATACACTTTATGCACGGATCAAATCGGACTTCAGAAGGAGGTTCTGGCGGGCAAGACCTTAGAGGAAGGGCGGAGGAAATCGCAGTACGAACCCTAGTTTCTTTAGTGGGTTTTATACCAGAACTTTGCACAGATTTGGAAGGAACCTTGACATTTTGTGAGGAAGGAATGCGACCTCTAGACTCCCTAATAGACCCAACCCTAGGACCTGCCTCAACCTTAGAAAGATTTGGTATGGCTTTAGAGGGAGGTAATTTGTTAGTTGAAGGGTTTTTAGTGGATTTGGAGCCACCACCGGGTGTCCGAAGGAAGCGTTTAATTTTTTCTTCCTCACTAAGAGGCTTACCAAAAAACCAAAAAGCTACGCCAGGAGAGACTTTGTCAGCATGAGCCTCTTCCTCAGGGGTGAGTTTCACCATTATAAGACTGGGGAGATTGACAAAAGGAGGGAACTAGAGATGAAGATGAACAGATCAATAAGGGGCAGAAACCCAGAAAAAGAATTCCAAAAGAGAAGGGGTATCGCAGAGGATAAAATAAAAAGGGTAGAAGATGGAAAAAAGTAATGCAGTATCACAAAGTGGAAGGATAGAGGAAAATACCTGGATTGAAGAAGTTTTGTTTTTGAAGAAGAACAGGAAGATGCACCAGAAATGCAAATGCAGGAAGCAGAATATCGAGAGCAGGGGTAAGCTACAGAAACAAGCCAAAGTTTTGGAAGTAAGGGAAAAATGACAAAGTTACGGGTTGTAATAGTGGAAAGAAACTGCTGGAATCCACGTAATTAAGAAAAATGGTAACCGTCAAAAATTGGAAATAATAAATAATAACTGATAATCGTGCCTAATTACTGGGGCAGTTATAACCAATGATGAACAGTTAATCAAGAGACAGGGGCAAAATAGACTTATGACAGGGGATGGTCATGATTAGAACGTGCTGAGAATTGGCAGGGCATTAAATGTTAGGGAGGCGCGTCATTTCACATGTCCAAACGACAGCAAAGGGACTTCATTGCCTTGGAACTTGGGATTGAAGAAAGGAGATCGGCATCATAGAAGAAAACGCTTCGTTATCTCGGTAGAGATAGGAAAAAGGGAATAATCTATATGTCGGTTAAAATCGGAAAATAAGGTCGGTGTCCATGTCATTGTACCGATCAAAAGATAAAGTCGGTTCTGCGCAAGAAGATTTTACGTCACATCGGCTGCAGTCAGAAATGAGATCGGCTCTACACAAGGAGACTCCTTCCCATCTCGGCTAAACTCGGAAAATGAAGTCGGCTCACAAGAAAGCGGGCCATACAAAATGCTCCGAAAGGATGTCGCTTAGGCCGACTTATCGATGAAAATTATCTCGGCCATAAGACTAAAAAGAACGCTATGTTCATCTCGGTCATCCAGGCTACTCAATAACCGAGATGAGGGGCAACTGTTACGGATCTTTTATATTGGGCCAAGTTTAAAAGGCCCACGACAGCTAAGGGAGTTAATTACGGAAAGATTAAACAAGATTGAAGTTCTAAATATTTGCAGAATCCAAGAAGATACAGAAGTTTATTATCCACCATATCCACTCAAGATCGTGATCAAGAATAGAGACAATTTCCTTATTTCACCACAGGTCAGTAAGTATAAATAGCCATACACACCAAAGGTGAAAGATACATACACTGCTACTCTCTCTTTCCATTCTCACAGTGCACACACCCCACGTCCAATTTGTGGTTCGTTTGTGCTGTGATCTTCTTTCTGGAGTTGTTTGAACCTTCATAAGCACCTTCAGAGAGAGAGAGCTTGATCCTATATTGATTTCTGGCTTATTGTTGGAATTCCGTTTTCGAGGAACGGAACACTACCAAATATATAGAGAAGGAATCGATTCTTGTTTTTCAATGAGAAGTCGACAACTTTAATGATGGTATAACTTATTTAAGAAATTAAAGTATATCTCTTATTTTCCTTTAGAATAGAATGATGGTATAACAGTAACTTATTAAGTATCTTATATGTGCCTTTAGATTTTATTTTTTATTTTCTTGAGAGTTATATGTGCCTTTAGATCAAAAGAATTTGTGAAAAGTAGAAAATGCGTATGATATTATGTTAAGGTCATGGCCATGGCTGGGAGGGAAGCTAAGAAGATGGAACTTCTCAATGTTTAATTGGACACAACTCTGTTGTTGCTTGGATTTAGCGTAACTGATTTATTCCTTTCCTGTTGTTTCGGTATTGGTAGAAGGACTGCATTATGTTAATTAGTAATAGCTAATGTTGGTAGTTAAGGTTTGGTTGGGTGGTTAAAAAAAAAAAAAAAAGAAAAGAAGGGAAAAGTGACCGTCAATTCATATAAAAACTAACAAATTAACCTAAAAAAAAAACTTAAGGTTTGTATATGCTATATTGGTATATAGCAAGCCAAACCTCAAGTTCGGTCTCACTTTCGTAGGGGTCTGTTTTGTCTCTGTAATGGTTTATTTTTTTAAAGGATTGACAGGTTGTGGCTAGTATATATATAAGAAAGAAGGGCTCTCTGTTAGACAGATATTTTGGTGGCTGGTTGGATGTTTTTATTTGCATTAAACTCTTTTTGATCTAAAAGCGCATATACCTCTCAAAAAACAAAACTAAAAGCACATACAAGTTACTTTTCTTAATAAGCAAGTCAAATTAATTACCATAATTTAAGTTGTCGTCTTCTCATCGACAAATAAGAATCGGTTGCTTATTTAATCAATATATTACTGCTTGGAGAAGATTAGATCCCACTGAAAATAAATGATCAACAAACTTGTTGCTGGGAAAAAGAATCAAGTACACTCAATTAATGTGAGATATCTTTTAGGACTTGTTTGATGAACGTTTTAGAATTATGACATTGAAATGGAGAGGTATTTAAATAGCATTTTAGTGGTAGATTCTAAATTGGGATCTTAAATTATTTTTTGATAGATTCCATAGTGTCACGTAGGATTGAAGATCTCTTGAGATATATAACATTTTTTCCTTTAATGGTACATCCCAAATTGAGTCTTAGATAATTTTAATGGGTCCCACGTAGATCCTACTTTAAAATATTTAAAATTTAATTTAATTTAATTAATTTAGTAATTAATTTTAATTAATAAAGTATGAAAAAATATATGAATATTAATAAAACATGTAATTAATTTTAATTTAATTTATTTTTTTTATTTTTTTTCATCCTGTCACATCAAAAATGATTTTTGTTTGAATTCCATGCAGATATTCAAGGTTTTTGGAAAAGAATCGGATCTCCACGTGGAGATTTTCATTTCTCATTTAGTGGTGAATCTGAGAAAGAAAAGATTTTCAGCTGAAGATCCCTTCTCAGTAGACTAGAAGCACTTTTAGAAGAAAAAAGTAAGAAGAAAAAAATGAAATGAGCTTTTCCATAAGCTAAAATAAGTATTCCATTAGCTAATTTATAAATGTCATCTCATTCTTTTAGAAAAGTTATATTGATGAACTTCTACAAATTAGCTAATGGAAAACTTATTTTTACTTATAGAGAAGCTCATCTCATCTTTTTGTTCTTATTTTCTTCTTCTAAAAGTGCTTCTAGAGAAGTTTACCCAAACAGGCCATAAGATTCATAAGAAAATTCAGAAAATAAGGCGTAGCATCTGGAGCTTTTAAGTCTTAACTTGGACAAAGTATCAGTATTCGGTAAGCTTGAACTCTGCTTTAAGTTGTTTAAGTTGAACACTTCTGAAACACTCCACTTGCAATCTGGTGCTGAAAAAAAATTTCCATTCATGTTTTGCAAATTTCATGTAAACGTTTTTTACATCTTTTCATTACCATTTGAAAACTACTTCAAAGTTGTTCAAATCTTTAAGATATTAACTTGTTATTAATCAAAATTTTAAAGAAATAATATAACAAAAATTTAAATATTAAGAAATTAATTTAGGGTTCAAAATATTTAATTAGAATATTAATATAAGGTTGTAATGACGCATGTTAATTATTTTGGAAGATAAAAATAACTTAATCGAACGTAATGCATGCTGCAGTATGATTACCATATAGACTACTCAACTGCATGATATTGAAATGAATCAATTTCTAGAAATTTGTAGATCATAACTCATAAGAAAAGGGAGCCTTAAGGCCCTACCCCATAAGTTGCTACAGCACAACAAATTCATCCTTCCCAGTAATTAAGGTGGTGGCAATCCACAACAGTAAGTAACCAACCCAAAGTCCAGGCAAAAATTAATGTTCAAAAGTCCTTGCCAAAGCAAAACCAGAGAAATCAGAGGTAACGCAGCCAAACTTGAGCCACCTCAGGGCTCAGGCTCATTCTGAAGGGAAAAACCCTTCCTTTACGAAGCTTGATCCTCTTTTCATTCCTAGTGAAATCAAGTACGGATCATACATCAACACCCATATAGACATGCAAATGCTATCTGATGTATGGAAACAAATTCTAAGTCACGGCATTTATTAAATAATATACAATGAAAACACAGTTTCACCAATCCAGATCAATAATATATTTTTTCACAAAAGTCAAGTCGTTCTAAAACTAAAAGGAAACCAAAGAAATATATTAGATAAAATGAAAAAGAAGACATTAAAGTACTGTAACAGATCGATAATTGAACAACAAAACAAAGGAAAGGTAAGGTTTCAACAAGGGTTAAGCCATACTTGAAACAAGTTTCTAGTCCTTCTGCGGTTCTTGTATTTAACAAAACTAATAGATAAGTTAACTAAAAGCTTAAAATTTTAAGGATAAATAGTCATTTTCGTCATTGAATGTGTAGAGTGCTGATAAATTCGTCCCAGAATGTGTCATGTAGACTATGAATTTGTCAGTATTCAACACATTCATGGACGAATTTGTGAGTGCTCTATCCAAAATATAATTTAATCTTCATCTTCTCTATTTTTTAATTGTTGTAAACATAACATTATAATAAATACTTAAAAAAGAAAAGTAAACATAAGTTAGAACAAACATAATAATAAGTATAATATTGATTAATAAGCATAATTTGTCTATTGCTCAGAAATTTCTATTATGACAATATTAGGTAGTGACAAAATCAAGTTGAGTCTCATTTTTTTTTGTAAGGATTAACTTAATGACTATATTTTAATTTGTTTGAGTCTCATATTTTGGGTAAAGTATTGTCTCATATTTTTGCTTTGAAATTTCTAATGTGATAGTACCTTACCCAAAATATGAGACTCAAACAAAAATGCACAACCATTAAGTTAATCCTTACAAAAAAATGAAACCCAACTTGATTTTGTCACTACCTAATGTTGTTATAATAGAAATTTCATAGCAACAAATAGATTATGCTTATTAATCAATATTATGATTTTTATTATATTTGTTCTAACTTATGCTTGCTTTCCTAATTTTATAAGTGGTTTATTGTAATTTTATGCTTGCAATGATTAAAAGAGGGAGAAGATGATGATTAAATTATATTTTGGGTAGAGCGCTGACAGATTCATCCCTAAATGTATAAGGCACTGACAAATTCATCCCTGAATCTGTCACATAGGCTCTTTCAATTAATGATAACGGACGGAAATTAATAGATGAATAAATTTGTTGCACTTTTTTCACTTCCAGGGATAAAAATTTGAATTTTTATCTTTCGAGGATGAATTTATCAACGCTCTACACATTTAGGAACAAAAATGACTATTTACCCAAATTTTAAAACAAGTTAAAAGAGGAAAGCTATAAGTTAAAAGGCTCATAAAATAACTGAATAATAGCGTAAGTTTGTTAATAAATAAAATATCTTTATTGGAAACTTGCAAGTGTGTATTTGGTAAGGCATCCAAAGTAGTTATATAAAAAACTTTATCTAGCATAGAAAAAACTTATAGAAATTGGAGAAATTTAAAAATTATAATTTTTTTTCCTATACGTACAATAATATGAAATAAAAAAAATTATGTAGTAAATTTAAAACTAAATATTCAACTGATAACTTATAATACATATAGTTAGTAAATTAAAAAAAAAAGACATCAATTCTATTTCATATCGACTGAATTTTTGGGTCAGGAACAACAAATGTGTTCCATATCAACCAATTTTCAGGTAAGTAAATTAAATGCCTCTCCGTGACTGAAACAAACATCCAATGCTAAAGTTTCAACAACAAAATATAAAAGGGAACAAAAACAAAAAGTTAAAGCAAGGCAAAAGTGCTGCTGCAAAATAAGAAAGGAAAACTTGTAACAGTGAATAAACCGTTGAAAAATACAGTGGAAGGAAACAGAAGATAGAAAAAATGAATTTGATTTTGGCAGAAAAACTATGAAAAAGATCATCAAACAATGACCCTTTCCTTGGACTGTTGCGGCATGATTTTCCTAAGCATGATAAAACCAGCATAGGTTTGGGAAGAGAGATGGCACAAAAGCAAAGCTATTTTGTCAGATTTCACTCCAATTCCCTTCTAAATTTCCAAGTCTCACAACATTCTAATAGAAATTGGAACATAAAAAATAAAGAGAAAAAAGAAAAAAAAGATGAAGATTATTGAATATCACCCATCTCCCAGAACCTGAATTTGTATGCTTGCATATTTTAGAGTGGGAAATTAAAGCAAAATCGAACATTGTTGAGCAAAATGGTACAAAAAACAAATGAAATTGTATCATCCAAGATCTGAAAAATACACGTGAACACTTAGGTGGAACTCCCGTACATGTGTCAACTCTCCACGGCAGTCCTACTACAGGAGCACGAACATCTAACCTTAGCAGCCGGGCCGATTGGGCCAACAGGTTATCTTTAACGCTTATTTATTTAAATGTTATTTATAATGTTGCAACTACGTTTTCAAATGATAGGTACTGGATTATCTATAATCCACTAGATTATCTTTAAGCAATTATTTATAAGCTTCAACTTATCTACAAGTTACAAATTATCTATAAGGTATGAATTATCTGTAATCTTAATCTTAATTATCTATTTTTTGCAATTATCTGTTAACCTTTATCTACATGTTAATTATCTACAAGGGCCCGATTAAGAAAATACTGAATTTCCACCAACACAAGCAAATTGTTGATAAAACTCTAAAATGGCATTTTCATGCTCATTCTATAAATACCAGGTTCAATCTAACCCTTCCACACACTGATACTCATTCACACACCAATTCACACCTAAGTACACACTCATACACTCTTACATTCACTGACACACTCAGTTATATGATTTTCTCTCTATATAATTGATGTACTTACTTGAGCGTCAAAGTCATTTTCTTTGTTTTGCAGGTCTCCCCTCTTAACAAGGACGAATAACATCCGACATGCAGAATTTGGAGCCTACCTTGGCCACGTCCACCTTGACGTGATCCACATCAAGATTTTGGTATGAACATAAATGATGCATATGCAACTCATGTCTCAATGCTAAGCAAACATAAATATCTGGCCATGCAAGAAAAAAAGTAGAAAAACATATAGAAAGAAGCAGAGGAATTACAAATCATTTCATCAAACACTGACAATTGTGGGCATCCCCTGAGTTTTACCGAGTTTAATCAAGCATTGCACATGAAAGAAAAAAATTAAATAAAAAGAAAGCCTTTTACAATCAACATGTAAATGTAGTTACAACAACAGAACAAAGGAACAAGAAACAAAAAGAAATCAGACAAAAACTAAGATTAAATGTGGCGATGTGGCAAAGAATAGTGATTCTATTATTTGAAAAATACAGAATATAAGAACCAAACATGTTACCATTGCTTTGAAAACAAAAAGTATTATTTGATAACACACCCATGTCCTGTGTAATTATGCTAATTGTCCAATCCACTAGCATCCTACACAACAAGATAGCTCAAGTTAGATGGAAGCATATGAATTCAACTCAAGCATGTCAATGTATGATGATAAACATACTTACATTATTAATATTCTAATGGATAACCAAATTATGAGCTTACAACCATGCTTCAACTCCACATTTCAGAGGTTGTAGGATAATTATTGGGAGGGCCTCACAACATGTACTAGTCGTAAGGTAGTCAGTGACTGGGGTTGTTTAGGAAGCTCAAACAAATCATGACATCCGTTAATGACTAGATGTTGAAGATAGGGCATTGCACCTCCCTCAAATCTCCACGATCTAACGTGTATTTCTCGCATGTGAAACACTTGAAGTTGCAGGAACTCTCCCATGCCAAAATCAAGATTAAGCGCAACATTACCTTCTGCTGTAATTAGTTTCAAAATTTGGATGTTGGTAAATTGTCTTAGTGCCTTCATGAAAGGGTGGGGATTGAGGAGTTTTAGCTTCAAGGTTATTTTAGTAAGATTTGATGGAAACACATTGGTGTCTAATGGAAGTTTTAGTTTGCCTAGTTTTAAGTTATGAAGATTGCTTAGGTGGTGTAGACTTGATAAGGAAAGAGGTGATTCACTCCAAAAAAAACAAGATAGCTCAAGGTTAATTTTTCCAACCTAGGAAATATGCCATTGTTCAGTAAGGAAATAATTTATGGATCCCAAGCTTCTAACCAAAGTGTTTGGAGATTCTTCAATCTATTTGCTTTTGGCACCACTGGTAACTTGTCTCCCCCTAACAAAACAAGATGTCTCAGTTGCTTCAACATCCAAATTTCATTGGGTACTGTGGTACTATATCTTACATGTAGTGTTTCTAGATTCCAAAAGTTGCATACGAAAATTGGAATGTCATAAGCGACACTTATTCTCAAGTATCTTAGCTGGATCATCCTGCTGAAATTGCTGGGAAGTGAATAACACCATATTGGTTGATACTTCTCAAAATGTACCAAAGATGAACACATAATGAATGGATGATTTGTCAAATATGTTTCCAGAGATATAAGACCGTGGGTTGCATTGGAAGCACAATCTACGGGGATTGGTATTACTTACGGTATCAATGTTTGACTATATGCGATCCTCCAAAAACTTATCAGATTTACTCTCTGATATGCAGAGATCTCATAGAAGATCATGAATATGACATGTCTTGACACCTCCATCAATCCTTCTTTTTGCCACTTCCACCAAGCTGCGATCCATCAACAACATCTTCCACTTCTGTTGCATCTATGATTCCTGTTTTTGTGGTTGTATGAATCCTTTCGCGATCCAAAATTGGATCAGTTGCCTTGCATTGATCTCATAGTCTTTTGGATAGATTCAAAAATATAGAAAGGAAGGCTTTAATCTTCCAGGCAAACTGTTGTAACTAAGCTTGAGTATATCCACCACTTGAGTTTTATCTTGTGCAAGATGCCAACTCACTTCCTTGATTTTGGACCATTCTCTTTGTGATTTCTCCTTCCTGGAAACTAGCCTAGCTAAGACCACAATGGCAAGCGGTAAACCCCATAAGTTTCCACAATGGATCTACCCAGAGGCTATAGATTAGAAAGGCATTCTTCACCTCGAAACACCTTCTTAGAGAGCAGTTCCCAACTTTCATCTTCATTAAGGAAGGGAAGGTAGTAGGGGGACTTTGTTCCTATAGATATCATTGATGGGGCTCTTGATCATCTCTATTTGAGTGTTGACTTTGTGATGCTCCATGAACCTTTATTTCAAGTGGATTAACTTGCTAAGTATGTTTCTGCGTTTATGCTTGGTGATGTTGGCAACATAGAGTTCAACTACATCTTCTTTCACTATTTAATCACTACGTTTCCCCTCAGAGCTCTCTTAGGAAGACATCGATAAAACTGAGCCCATTGCATAGGGAATTGACTTTGACATCCATGCCAGAAATCTAACAATGCTCTATGTAGCAGGGGAATAAAAAACAAGTGTATCATCCATTTACATGTACATACATGCGTACCTAGAGCCATCAGTTTTCTTTACAGCTGACATATATATATATATATATATATATTCATAAATATAACATTAACATTTTTATTTTAAATTTCATACAACTAGTGTATCATTATCATTACTAGAAAAAACAATAATTCATAATAAATTTTAAATATTAATATTCTTTAGAACAACATCCAAAATTTTAATTCAACTAATCAATTATATGTATATGTATATGCATATGGTATACTACTAAATATTGAAGAAAAAATTATCCCCATACACACATTTTTAAAAAAACTACAAATATAAAAGGTATATAATATAAATAAACTCAATATGGATACTAATTTTTTTTTGGATCCGCCCTAATTGCACAGGTGAAAAATCTATTTTTATTTTAAATTATTATTGATGCAAGAGTGAGCGTAATTTATATCTAAGAAAATTCCTCCTTCCCATAATTTGGTAAAGAATCAACCTTAATTTTTGTACTATCTAAGGTCCACAAAATACATGTGGCAAGTAATGTAACGTTCTAGTATGCACGTTAGTCCTCCATGCCAGTCCTGGCACAGAAGCACACACACCTCGACCTTAGCAGCCGGGCTACTGTGCTAAATAAGTTATCTCTAATACCTCATTATTTGAATATTAACGATAATGTTCAAACTTTTTTATCAAGTGGCAGGTACTCAATTATATATATGATACACATAATTTATAAGCTATAATTATCTACAAGCTAGTAATTATTTGCAAGGGTTGTTACACCACTGTAACAACCCCTACAAACAAGGAGCGGTAGCTCCTACTTCACTCTATAAGTACCAGGTTCTATTTCACCCTTTTCATATCTCATTCTCACCAATTCACATAATTACTTGAGCGTCAAAGTCATTTGTTTTGTAGGTCCCACCTCTTGTCCTCCTAACAAAGGGTTCTCACCGGTCGACATACGAGATTGTGAAACCTACCTTGGTCATGTCCACCCTGACGTGGGACAACTCCAGATTTTGGTAAGTACATTTGGTGTCCATCGTGGGGTCATGGTAAAACTTACCCCGCGACCTCTCTTTCACCAATGATTAGCACGCGGTTTGGCCTCAGGCACGAGACCCTCTTGAAAGCTCCAATCCTCCCTCAACCACCATGACAGACACAAGCACTCTCTAGCAGCTCCAGACATATATTGTATGTTAAATACAGGGGGAGCTTGAAGAGGATCAAGATGCTGAGGCTCTTAGTCTTGGATAAGTTTTAGCTTTTACATGCCACTCAATTGAAGGCATATGTAATCTTTAGATGTCCAAGAGATTCCATCTTATGATCCATTGCATTGCATAAACATCATTCATTGGCTTGCATTCATGGTTTTACAAAAGACATATGTTTTGCGAAAAATATTTTAAAGTATTCATGATTGCATTGAAAAGCCAAAGTGTTCAAAGCTTGTGTTTTGGGAAAAATATTTCTCTGTTTTAATCGATTACCAACTCATGGTAATCTATTACTTAAGCTTTGATGAACATTTTAATCGATTACAGCTATATGGTAATTGATTACACTTCACAAAATCACAAAAATTTCTTCCTGTGATAATCGATTACGATTTGTGGTAATCGATTACTTGGTGCATTTTTGGAAATTAAGACTTTCTGTGTTAATCGATTACATGATGATTTAATCGATTACTTTGTTCATATATCTTTTCCAGAAAGTTCAAGAACACTTTAATCGGTTGAAGTTGTTATTAATCGATTACATTAGTGGTTTTAATCGATTACATTGGAGATTTAATTGATTACATTCAGTTACAACAGTTTATTATAAATAGCTGTTGGGTCTTTTGAAAAAATAACAATTCATTACTTTACAAAATTTTCATAGTTTTCAAAAGCCTTCTGAAGTGAGAAAGGATATTCTGAGTTCTTAAGTTCTTTTCCTACAAATTCTAAATCATCATGTTGCATTGAAATATTTCTTCTTGGGCAAGATATTAAATAAGCATTTAGAGAGGAAGCTTTGAAACTTGTTTTCATTTCAAACCTGATTGGTAAACCATATTCATTCATATTCATTGGATCATCAGGTTGTCTCTCTCCATTAACTTTGCTTGCAATTCGTTTTAGAATTACAATAGAATTCTTAAGGCTTGTCTAAAGTAGGTTTCTCTAGAGGGAAGAGTAGAGAAGGGTTCTCTATGTCTTGATCACTAGGAGTCTAAGGGGTTTAGATTTTTGTTCTTAATCTAGGTTTGATTAAGAGTGATTTGTAATAAGCTTGTAAGAAAATAATATTGTGAATAGTGGAACTCTAACTAAGTTTGGTTAGAAGAAACTGGATGTAACTTCTCAAAGGTGAGAAGTGAACCAATATAAGTTCTTGTGTTGATTACTTTCTTTAATCTCTTCTTGCTATCATAATCTATGATTATTTGGTGAAATCTTTCTTACTCAACAAGGTTAAGTTTTTGGAATTGCTTTCTTGAGCTGAGTGTTTTGATTGATTAGAGCATTCTTGGTTTAATTGTGATACGATCTTATAACTTTGATTCTTTAAAGATTTTTAAAAGGCCATGTTTAAACCAATTCACCCCATCTTGGTTATTATGTGTGTTCATATTGTTTTCATTGTAGAGACAAAAAGACACCGTGAGGAGGAACTCTTAAAGCTTAAGGCTAACCATGACCAACTGGAGGCTCAAATGAGATGCCCCCAGGGCGACAAGCACTCTACCCATACCATGAATGAACATACTCAAGGGGAATCACACCCCTTGAGAGTTTGAAAAATGCAGCACCTTGGTCCAACCACAGTGTGCTCACATGAGGGAAAAACAAAAAAAAAAATTCGATGCAGAACTATAGACTATCTACCCACCTGATGTGTGGGTACTTAGGAATTACTCATTGAAACACGTTGGGTTTTAGAAATACCTTTATCCCTTGAAGGCTCAAAGAAGATGACGCCCTCCAATGGTGATCCACACGGTTATCTCCTTCTTGCAAGTGAGAACTTCTTCTCCTTGATTCCTCCTTCTCCTTGGTGGCTTGCTAGGTGCATGCAAGGTGTGAGGCTTTCAAGTATTTGGTTTCTTTTCACAAGACTATAATGGTGCCTTGAGGTCAGGTGAAGGTGCAACAAAAGAGGAGAGAAGATAAGGGAGAGGAAAAGCTAGAAACTTGATTCAGAATCAAGTGAGGAGGGGAACTAAATTTTTTGATCTCTCAATCCTCCCCACATAGGTGCCTATTTAAGGTGAGATGATGTTCATTGCATTAGCCTCTCACTCCAAATCAACCCTAGTTTGTTGAGAATTTTGAAATTCAAGATGTTACTAGAACATCCTTGAGTTTGGTCAACTCTTGTAAGAGTTGAATTCAAAATTCAAGTGAATGGATCCTATCCATTTGTTGCAGATAATTTGAAAAAGAATCTATCAAGATCCTCTCATCAAAATCGTCTATTTCTCTCTCTCATCCCTCCAAAGTTTGTTGCAACAAAACTCATTTGAATTCTGAATTCAAATGATGTTGTTGAGAGAATCTTTATCCAATATTTATTGGATGATTCATTTAGATAATTTAGATTATCCTCAACAACCAAATGTGGTTGAGAAAATCTGCATCCAATCTTTATTAGATAATTCATTTATATAATTTAAATTATCCTCAACAACCAATGTTGTTGAGAGAATCTTCATCCAATCTTTATTGCATAATTCATTTAGATAATTTAAATTATCCTCAACAACCTAACCTCATAGAATTTAAAATTCAAATTCAAATTCAAATTTCAAATTTGAAATTTAAATTCAATCTTATCCCAGTTCGTAATTTGAATTCAAATTCAAAATTCAAAATTTTAAAATTCAAATTTCAAATTTCAAAATTTAAATTTTAAGTTTAAATTTTGAATTTGCCCAAAACTTATTTTGGTCAAGTCAACTCCTTGTCTTACTAGGATTCATGGCCCAAGGCCTATCGGGCTTGTCAACACATTTGGGCCTATTAGTGGAGAAACCAATTTCACCACTAATGCCCCTAATAGGATGCATGATTCAAGTGGGCTTGAAGTCCAACTCTAACCCAATTTAACTCATAGTCTTGCTAAAGTCCAATAACTAATTATTGACCCAAACTCGCTATAAATTGCAACAAAGAATAACCTTTGTGTGTGATCCATTAAGCCCAATTAGTCACTGACATAGATAAACTTGGATCAATTAAACTCTTTTAACGGGCCCAATTCATTTAATGACCACATAAGCCACTAACAATGCTCTATGGCCCCAGAAATAATTGAGTTGATCAAGTGATCTACCTTTCTAATTTGGATATTGTGTCTCCATCATCCCTCACATCGTCATTCACATTTAGTCGAGAGCAAGGATAAAGTATTATCTCTCTTTATTGACTAAATATAGCTTTTCACAGGAACTAGGAATCTTCTTCTATTGACTCTAAGACAGATCATGACTCCTCATGTTCTCTTATTATGCATAGATTCCCGAGTCAACTAGAAGTCATCCAAGCCCTATTGGTCTTGTGAATGACTAATCCCTCGTAAGGGATTGTAAGTCCTTTCACCATGTCCATCTATACTTATGTATTCAGGTTATACCCAAGAGTACACTGTTCTCCCCATTTTCAGGAGGATAGAGTCGTACAGTCAAAGTATAACCCTAGGACACAATATTTGATGACATCCTCAAGTATAGGACGATCCGCACTACCAAACGATGAGAGACTTTACAAATCCAATGATATTTTAAAGAATCCTTGTGGTCTCTCGGTGGGTCAGTTCAGTGCCATCTGTTCTCCAACAGATCCACTCACGACATCAGCTAAGGCATCACCATGCCTGCATTCCATAAGGTCCTTACCTTGTATCTCTATACAAGTAGAAGATGTTGTACTAGTCTTATTGAGATCACCAATGCCCTTTCTTGATGATTCAAGACTAGGAACAAGCTTTAGGCAATAGACATGTAGTGTCCTCGAATCCTCATGATCATGATCCCTATCATAGATCCTCAAGTGTACACTTGTTCTATTCCTAGGGCCTTTATCTTTAAACGCATATTACTATATATATAGGTGAGACATAAATATGATAAATATAAAGTTTGCTCCTATTAATCATGAAATAATAAATAGTAAAAGGTGTCCAACTGATAAATCAGATTGTCTCTAGGAGACCTACATACTAACAATCTCCCACTTGGCCTAGAGCCAATCAGGTCGACGTGTCAAACCTAAAGACTCATAATGACTGTCATGCTTTCTCTGAGAGAGACCCTTCGTTAGAGAATCGGCCAAATTATCAACAGTGGAAACGTAGTCCATCTTTATCTCAAACCTTTCTACAATTTCTCAGATGAGGTGATACTTGCGGAGCACATGCTTAGACCTCTGATGAGACCTGGGTTCCTTGCCCTGGGCTATAGCTCCAGTGTTGTCACAATACATAGGTATTGGATTAACAATGCAAGGAAGCACTTAAAGTTCAGAAATGAACTTCTTGATCCAAAATGCCTCCTTAGCCGCTTCTGAAGCTGCTATGTATTCTGCATAGGTAGTTGAGTCTATCGTGGTCTCTTGCTTGGAACTCTTCCAACAAATTGCTCCACCATTTAAGGTGTAGACAAAGCTTGATTGAGATTTACAGTCATCTCTATCACTCTGGAAGCTAGCATCAGTGAATGCCTTCACTTTCAACTCATTAATGCCACCATAAACCAGAAATAGATCCTTAGTTCTTCTCATGTACTTTAGGATCATCTTTACGGCCGTCCAATGAACTTCTCCAGGATCAGCCTAGTATCGGCTCGTAATGCTTAAAGCATATGACACGTCTGGTCTTGTACATAGCATGTCGTACATGATGGATCCAATTGCTGATGCATATGGAATCCTTTCCATGCATTCCCTTTCGGCTGGTGTCTTAGGACACATAGCTTTCGAGAGATGAATGCCATGATTGATAGGAAGAAAACCCTTTTTTGACCCATCCATGCTAAACCTCTTTAGCATTTTATCTATGTATATGGATTGGGATAATCCCAACAACCTCTTGGATTTATCTCTATAGAACTTAATACCTAGTATATAGGCTGCCTCTCCCATATCCTTTATGGTGAAGTTCTCTGGCAACCAAATCTTGGTGGATTGTAACATGGAATATCATTTCCAATGAGCAATATGTTATCTACATATAGCACAAGGAAAACAACAGCGCCCCCACTAACCTTCTTGTATACACATGGTTCATCTTCATTTTTGATAAATCTGTTACCCTTAACAACTTCATCAAAACGAAGATTCCATCTCCTAGAAGCTTGCTTAAGCCCTTATACTGACTTCTTAAGTTTGCATACCATATGCTCTTGGCCTTTGGACTCAAAACCTTTAGATTATGTCATATACACTTCCTCCTTCAAGAAACCATTCAAGAAGGCGGTTTTGACATCCATCTGCCAAACCTCATAATCATGATATACTACTATAGCTAGCATAATCCTAATAGACTTGATCTTAGCAACAGGCGAGAAGGTCTCCTCAAAGTCAAGTTCCTTGCCTTTGACGGTAACCCTTCGCAACCAACCTAGCTTTATAGGTTTGGATGTTGCCATCAGCATCAGTCTTCCTCTTGAAGACCTGCTTGCACCCAATAGGAACTATTCCCTCAGGTGGTGGAACCAAGGTCCATACCTTATTCTGATGCATCGAATCTATTTCAGACTCCATGGCTTCTAGCCATTCTAAGGAGTCAACATCCTTGACTGCCTTAGTGTAGGAAGTAGGCTCGTCATCCTCATTGGTATGCTGATTCTCAATCACAAATTCGTACCTCTCAGGTGGATGACTAACCCTAGCACTCCTACGGGGCTGGGTGTCTATTGCCTCTAGTTGAGGCATCGCTTGACCAACAGACTCAGGCTTCGCTATCTGTCCTTGTAGGTTTTGAATTTCTTCAAGTTCTACCTTACTCCCACTATCTTCTTGAGAAAGTAGATCCTCCTTAAGAAAAGTAGCATTCTTGGACACAATGACTCTTTGGTCCTCAGGGTAGTAAAAATAGTATCCCTTAGTTTCTTTGGGATAACCTATAAATTAGCACAAGGTGCTCCTAGCCCCTAACTTTTCAGGTGCTAGGGTCTTGACATAAGCTGGACAACCCCACACCTTGAGATAACTCTCAAGTTGGGCTTCCGGCCCCTCCATATCTGATACGGAGTAGTCAGAACAAATTTCGATGAAACCATATTAAGAAAATGTAGCGTCGTATGTAAGGCAAATTCCCAAAATGATTTTGGGAGCTTCGTACCACTCATCATAGACCATACCATGTCTAGCAAGGTTCGGTTCCTCCTCTCAGACACACCATTCTGATGTGGTATGTAAGGGGCCGAAAATTGTGAGAGAATCCCATTTGTTTTTAGATAATCTTGAAACTCATGACTCAGATATTTGCCATCTTGATTAGATCGAGGTGTTTTAATCATCTTGCCAAGTTGTTTCTCCACTTCATTCCTAAACTCTTTGAAATTTTCAAAGGCCTCAGATTTGTGTCTCATAAGATACACATATTCGAATCTTGAGTTATCATCAGTAAACGTAATGAAATAGGAGTATCCTCCTCTAGCCTGAGTAGACATGGCCCACAAACATCAGAATGAATGAGTTATAATAACTCATTGGCTCTATGACTTGCAAGTTTCTCAACCTTGGTCTTCGTCATTTTACCATCCAAACAAGACTCACAAGGTCCAAAGGATTCAAAATCCATGGAATCTAGATAACCATCATGATGGAGTCTAGACAGTCTTGTCTCATTAATGTGTCCCAACCTACAATGCCAAAGATAGGATCGATTACCTAATCTTGGCTTCTTTGCTTGAATGCTAAGAATGTCACTATTCGAATCTAAATCCAAAATATACAATTAATTCACCCTAGATGCGCAAGCATAAACAAGATCATTCATAATGATGGAAAACTTGCCATCCTTTATTATAAAGTGAAAACTAGATTGTTCCAAACTAGAAATAGAAATAATGTTTCGAAAAATAGACAAAACATAGAAACAATTATTCAAATGTAAAGAAAGGCCCGTAGGCAACATAAGATCCACATCCCCAATAGCTAGTGCAGCAACTCTTGCTCCATTCCCGACAGGAGATTGACCTCATTCTTCTCCAGCTTCCTAGGACTCTTTAATACCTACAACAAATTGCAGATATGAGAACCACAGCCAGTATCCAATACCCATGAAGCTGAATCAACATTTGAATTTTTTTATTTCTATAGCGAACATACCATTGGTAAAAGCATCACCATGCTTTCTTTCCTTAAGGCTTGCAAGGTACAATGGGCAGTTCCTCTTCCAATGTTCTTCCTTCTGACAATGGAAGCATACAACATTAGCCTTGTCCTTAGACTTCTCCTTTCCTTTACCCTTGCCTTTGCCTTTCTTCTTTTTGGGCTTGCCCATGGGTTTGAGCTTATCTGTCTCTAGAGATTTACCCTTGCCCTTAGCCTTATTAGGCCCCCCAATCAAAAGAGCTTGGGTTTTGTTCTTCTTAATAGCACCCTCAGCAGTGGTCAGGAGATTCAACAACTCTAGGTGTAACACCCTGAAATTTTGATAACTTAAAATATATGTGTGATGTATTCCTTGTATTATTTGATTACTTAATTAATTAGGATTAGTTTAAATGTTATGTGAATTATCCATGTGCCATTTCTTGGTGTAGACGTCAAGTTATGTGGAGTTTGTTTGAAATGCGTTGTATTTGCGTGATTCTGAGTTTGACCCGAAAACCTATTTTAGTAAAATTAACATTCTAGATTATTTAACCGTTGGATCGTCTTTAAATTTGACAGATGAGTTCCTAACCAATAGTAACTTTTGACTGTTGGGATTGTCAAAATAATGTGTATAACGTGAGAAATTAATTTTTCACTAAAGCAGAAAATTCTAGAATTGGGTCAGCTCGCCCAGGCGAGTTTTTGCAGGCATTTTTGGTCCCTTGGGCGAGTGGAGGTGGTGCTGAATATGTTTTTAAGCTTCCAAGTCACGAAAATAGAGGATTTTAATCCTCCCAAAGCTACCCCAATCTCCCTCCATCATCCTCCACCACCCACAGCCACCGGAGACCACCACGGACCGCCGTTGCTTGCCATGAGATCCCGACACGGTGAAGAACCTTTTAATCGGAGCAGAATCTTTGAAACTTTTCTTGAAGTTTCGGTTGAGAACAGAGCTCTCAATCCTCCTTTCTTGGTTTCCTTGAGGTAATCTTAGTTTCTTTTGTCTTCTTCTAGCTAGTTTAAGCCTCTTTTGATATCTCTTGTGATTCAAGTATTGTTATTGGCTGTTTCTATATTTCCTTTGAAAACCCTTTGAAAATGAGATGTTGTAAAAGTCTCCTTTTTATGAAACTGATGTCATTTCTGTGATCCTTGTTGAACCCTGGTCACATTGGTGTGATCAAAATTTCAAAATGATGTCTTTTGATGTAGACTCTCAAAACACTCTTTTAGCCCCTTTTTGAATTTGAGTGGGTATTTGATGCCAAATGTTAATATTGATCTTATATTGGAAATCTATACTAAATTATCTTCAATTTGGTATATAGAGCTCTGTATTTGGGCCAAAGCACATGAACTTGAGAGATCCTAAAATGACGTTTCAAGGAGCTAACAGAGAAATATAGATAGGTAAGGGGAGTTTATTATTTTGGTGATAGTTTAGATACCATAGTTGGGGGCCAGAGAGTCCAACTATGAAGATAAATGCCTGTCCCTGCTGTGTGCTGGTTTTCAAGAAAAACTAAGTTTTTAACTAATGGGATGCAATGTATTTATGATTGATGTGTGTTTATTCCTGTGTGTGCTCATTTTCAAGAAAAATTGTTTTTAACTAATGGGATGTGATGAATTGGCTTGTTGATGGATAAAACTGTGAATGATATTGTTGTTGTAATGATTGGATTTTTGGAAAAAGTCTTAATTATAGAGGAGACTCTGCCCAAAATTTTATAATATGTTTTCCTATTTAATTCTTTATTAAATTTTTAAATGGGCATAAGAGTGTGTTTTATATATTGTAGTCCTCTTCTTTAATTTAGAATTTTCCTAAAAATATCAGTCTTGTGATATGATGAATTGTGAATGTATAAACTTTGGGTTGTCTGAAGACCCAGAGAATGTGAATCTCAGGCATATGTGTTATGTATAGATGTGAAATGTGATTGCTTGTGATGTCGTTGATGATATTGAAATTGAGATGCAATTGATGTAGTTGATGATATTTAAATGAGATAATGTTGATGTGGTTGATGATGTTGAAATGAGATAATATTGAGATGCATGATGATGATATTGAGATGATATGATGTTGAGGTTGATAATGACATTGATGAGAGATAATGTTGACGTGAACAATGTCATTGTGTGTGGATATACATGGATACCCATAGGGGTGCATGGCGGGTTACCATTGCGAGGAAGGATTTGTTCCTAGCCGGGTCATGCATTGATGATGCCCATGTTTCATACTTCATTTGTATGTGTGGAAATAGAATGAAGGCACTTGTGTACCTGTGGGTTTCAGTGGGCTGAGACTGCATGTACTAAGGGGTCATCAGGTTTGGAATTCCCTTGCGACGTTGGCTGATCACCGGGTGGGGGAATGGCTAGTGCACGACAGGGTGGTCCTGATAAGCGGTGAATCATTTTTCCTGTGAGAGGCTATTTCTGGTGATGGTACCACATTGCATGCTGATAGATGAGTCAGGTGCATGCATCATTCTATGCATGATTGTTTGAGTTGTGAAATGCATTGGATGATTGGTTTGTTGAGTGTGTATTGGAATCATGGATTTTTGTTAATGATTGTGGTGGGTAATGTTGTTTCCTTCCCAATTGCTGCTATCTGATGTTTGTTGGTTTTTATA
>PYAF01003230.1:149394-162476 GCA_007407185.1 Glycine tomentella
CTTGCATTTATTGTACCGTGTGGTTGGTACCTGTGATGATCGCGAACTTTCATTCGTAGGAGCAGATAAGCAGCAGTAAGTGACTTTGGAGGGATATCTTCTTTTTGGTTGGAGCCACCAAGCTGACGTGATGACGTTGGATTCCTTTTTGGAGAAAGAGTTGTGTTTTGTTAATCAACTCTCTCTTAGTTAGTCTTTGGCTTTTTGTTGATATGTAATTTTAGGTGTATATACACGTAAAGCTAAAGGAAGTTTTGACATGTGGATGACATGTACTAATTAATATATATGTATAATGTGTTTAAATATGTAATTGTAATATGTGTATGATAATTGTATTATCGCGAGAAATTTACCATCATTTGCATAATCAAATTAATGAAGTTTTATTAAAAATTGAAATTTGCACGATTAAGAGTTAGTGATATCGTAGCGATGAGGCGGGTCGTTACACTGGGAGTGTTGTCTCCACCTTATTCATATGGAAGTTGACCACGAACCCGTTAGATGAAGGTGGCAAGGACTGCAGGAATAAGTCAACACTTAGCTCATGGTCCATGATAAAATCTAGAGAACTATGTTTCTCTATAAGCCTAATCATCTTGAGGACGTGCGGTCCAACCGCAGTGCCCTCAACCATCTTGCAGCCAAACAGTTCCTTGGAGGTCTCCACTACTTCCTCCCAAGCCGAGGTTAGATAAAACCAAATACTGTAGATACCATTGCAGTTATGGTCACAATACAGAAGATTGTTGGGCTCTGAAAGAAGAAATAGAAGAGTTCATACAGGCTAGGTATCTAGCCCAATTCGTAAAGAGGCCTAACAATCACCCAGCAAGAGCGAGACTCGGAGGACACCGAGAAGACCAACACAAAAATCAAGATGCTGATAAAAAAAGAGACAGAGGCATCACCAACAAAGACACGAATGACAACCTCAACAAGAACAACAAAATGAGCCCGCCCAACATATCCGAGGTGTAATCAACACATCGCGGGTGGATTTTCCTATGGAGGGTTGTCTAGTCAGTCCCAAAAGCGGCATCTCCACGCCATCCGATACATCAACATCAATTGTGTCGACGTACCATCACCACGAAGTCTCCCTCCCATCACTTTCACCGATAAAGATTTCAAGGGCATCAACCTATCAATAGGATGACCCCATGGTTGTCTCCATCGTGATTGCCAATTTCATGTTGCCAAGGTCCTCATTGACCAAGGCAGCTCCATGGACATCCTTTATTGGAAAATATTCCAGAGGCTCAAAATCTTATCTAATACAGTCCATCCTCACTCTGGACCTTTCATTGGTTTCGTTGAGAAAGAGTAGAGACCAAAGGCTATGTAGACCTCATGACCACCTTTGGTCAAGGCCAACTCTCAAGGAGCTTCATAGTCAGGTATTTACTTGTTGATGCAAATACCCCGTACTTTGATTTGATTGGCAGGAAAACGTTGAACGAAGCCATTGTCTCCACATTGTATCTCAAGATGAAATTCCTAACCTTGACGGGGGAGATCGTGACTGTCAAGGCAGACCAAAAGTAGGCACGATAGTGCTTGCTGAAAGCTTGAAAGTGGCACCATATCCTCCGACTAGGGAGCTTGGCAGGCCTTACCCCACAACAGGTGGTAACAGTCAAGTTATGAGCGTGGATGAAGGGTGTCGAATCTAAACCCTGATTGTCTACAAAGCAAGTCAAGATGGCATATTCGATGTGGATCTATGCGATGACATTGTTGACAAAGGCCCAGAGCTTATTGAATAACTTGTCAAACTGCAGCTCGGACCTAAACCCGGGCAGTGTATGCAGTTCAGCAGGGATCTTACCAACCACAAGAATAGACAAATAGTTGATGTCCCACACAAAAATGCAGATCTATTCGCATGGCAGCCATCTGACATGTCAGGTATCCACCCTAGCATTATACGCCACAAGCTGACCATTTGTCCCCAAGCCAAACCAGTGTCACAAAAGAAGAGGAAGAAGGGAGAAGAGAGATGCAAGAAAGTCAGAGAGAAGGTGTACAAGCTCCTCAAGGCCCATTTTATCAGAGAAGTCAGTACTTTACCTGGGTCGCCAATGTCGTCATGGTCAAAAAAGCCAACGACAAATGGTGAATGTGCACCGACTACACCGATCTCAACAGGGTGTGTCCCAAGGATGCATAATTTATGATACAATCAGATCAGGCAGGATGCACGCCCCGGACGAAGAGAAAACAACATTCAGATCTTTAAACAAAAAATCAGATGAAATGTCGAGGTATACGTGGATGACATGGTCTTCAAGTCTCAAAGCATAGCCCAGCACGTGGCAGATCTGGAAGAGGTGTTCGAAGAAATTCACAAATATGACTTGCGTTTCAACCCGGAAAAATGCACTTTCGGGGTCGACAGAGGCAAATTCCAGGGTTTCATGATCACACATTGGGGAATAGAAGCCAACCCCAACAAATGCACAAGCCGTACTAGAAATGCATAGCCCTACCAATGTCCAGTAACTCCCAAAGCTTAATAATAGACTGGCATCCCTGTCCAGGTTCCTCCCAAAGCTTGTCGAAAAAGTGAAGCCATTCTATAAGCTACTTAGGAAACCTGAACCATTCCTATGGGGCGAAGCCTGTGAGCAAGCTTTCTTGGCCTTCAAGAAAACTATTGCCAGGCCCCAGTCCTGAGTCGACCCAGACCAAAAGCACCCTTACTCCTATACCTCTTGGTAGCTGATGAGGCTGTTGTTGGTCCTGGATGAACTCAAGAGGGGGGGGGGGAGCGATGAATTGAGTTTTATAAAATAATTCACAATTTAAAATCAAACTCAAAGCAATAATATGGAGATAAGAGATAAAGAATACACAATCAATTTTAACGTGGAAAACCCAATTGGGTAAAAAACCACGACGTCCAAATTGGATAATCAATCCAATGGACAACTTCACTATGATAATTTTGTGTACAAGAGTTCCCAGTATCCTAGTTTCCTAGTCTACCCTTACACAACAATTATCCCAACTAATATCCTTGTTTCCCAGCAAAAAACTTTCATCTCAATTCACCAAGAATAAAGACAGACTGGTATCCTTGTTTCCTAGTCAGAAGTCGCACGTCTCAATTCACTAAGAACAGAGACAAAACTGGTATCCTAGTTTCCAGCTACGACCTCTTCCAAAGTCAAGAAGAAGAATACAATAAAATATTTACCTTTACGCTTCTATTCCTTAAGCAAATAGGTACCTTTAAATCCTGATGGAGAGTTGAAGAATCAGACTTGCCAAACGCTTCTATATGATCTCACAACAACTCTCTCAATGATGCAAACATAAACTCTCTAAAACTTTAATATTATTTGAAATGGAATGCATACTCTAAACACCAAAATATGTTTCTATTTATACTAATTTAAGGATATGATTTTAACCAATTTTTGAATGCAATCATAAAGATATTCTATCGTATTATCCAATGCAATCTTAAAGATATTCTATTATATTATGCAATGCAATCTTAAAAATATTCTATCCTATTTTTGAATGCAATATTAAAAAATATTCTATCCTATTTTTAAATGCAATCTTAAAAAATATTTTATCTTGTTATGCAATGCAATCTTAAAGCAAATATCTTGGCAAGATCAATCTTCTAATCTCCTTACATAAAATCTAATAAAAAATAAATAGAAACAAATCTTCTTAATTTCATATCATCTTGAGTGATATCAATTTTCATAATTCTTCAAATAATCTTCTCAATTATGTTGATCTTCATAAAACTAAAATATCAGAAACTTCAAAATATCACATAATCAAATAATTATCATGAGTGCAATAAATCTAATAATGTGACATTCATTGTTCGTTATCATCAAAACTTTATAAATCTTTTTATGCATTAGGGGTTCAACAAATATCCAACAGTCGTCAACTCATCCCTCGTACAATAGAAAGGGAAACATTAGCTTCCCATCTATTTCACCAGCCGCATCCTCCATGATGCTGAGAAGCGGTACCAAATGATTGAGAAGGTAACACTGACATTCATTACCTCAACCTGACGCCTCAGGCCATACGTTCAAAGTCAACAAGTGGTGGTCAAAATGAACTACCCTATTAAGCAGGTGTTGGGAAAGCCTAAGCTAGCAGGAAACATGGTTACATGGTCTGTAGAACTATCAAAGTTTGATCTCCAGTATGAACCTCGTAGCCCCATGAAGATACAGTTCATGGAAGACTTTCTAGCAGAGTTTGCTAGCAACAACCAAACCACCCCAGACTAGTGGAACCTCTATGTGAACAGAGCGTCCAATGTAAAAGGAAGTGGGGCAGGCATCATTCTCGAAGGGCCTGACAATAACACTTTAGAACAAACTTTGAAGCTCAACTTCAAAGCCTTAAACAATCAAGTCAAATATGAGGCACTTATAGTAGGCTTGAAGCCAGCAAAAGAAGTTAGAGCCAAAAAGCTAAGATGCTACATCGACTCGTAGCGTGTCCAAGGACAAGTTACCAACAAATATCAAACCAAGGAAACAATACTACTCCAATACTATCACACTACAAAAACTCTCATTGACGAATTTTATTGCTTTGAGATGTACTACATGCCAAGGGAGAGAAACACCAGAGCAGACCTGCTTTCCAAGTTGGCCAACACAAAAAAGTCGGGCATCTCAAGACCATAATATAGGAGACACTCCAAACTCCCACCATAGACACCGAGCGGTCATGGTCAGAGAAAAGGAGGAACCGAACTGCATGACCCCCTACAAGAATTTCCTAATTCGAGGGGCGTTGCCACCAAACGAGAACAAAGCCTGATGCCTGAAAAAGAAGGCCAACTACTATGTCATCCTTGATGATGAACTATTCAGAAGAGGGTTGACAACACCCTTGCTCAAATGCCTGAACAACCAACAGGCTGACTATGTCATGCGAGAGCTTCTTGAAGGGATCTGCTGCCTTTATACCGGGGGACGCTCCCTTGGAACCAAAGTGATGCATGCCAGATACTACTTGCCAACACTTAGGGCTGACACCCTCGACATCACTAGGAGGTTCAGGCAATGCCAAGAATTCATTGATTTTTCTGGCACCCTTCCTAATAACCTCCATAGCTTGAGTTCCCCTTGGCCTTTCGCCATGTGGGGAATGGACATACTGGGATCACTGCCAACAGTCAAATTCCTACTAGTCGCCATCGACTATTTCACCAAAGGGATCGAGGCAAGGGCATTACGAGAAATCTCAGCCAACGAGGTGGAAAATTTCACCTGGAAACACCTCATACGCAGACATGGACTCCCTTATGCCATTGTCACCGACAACGATGCTCAATTCAAAGCTCAGGCTTATGAAGAATTCTTGAAGAGGCTAGGTGTGAAGTACCTCGTAACTTCTATCGAACACCCCCAGACCAACGGTCAGGCAAAGGCAGCCAACAGGGTCATCCTTAAAGCCTTACGCATAAGACTTGACAAGTCCAAGGGTCTGTGGAAGGAGGAACTCCCCAATATACTTTGGGCTTATCACTGTTCCCTCTACACAACAACCAACGAAACTCTTTTCTGACTTACATACAGCACATGCACCATGATTGCCGTTGAAGTCAGGGAACCATCAACAAGGATGTTGTTTTTTCAAGAACAACATAACGAAGAAAACATGAGGGTGGAACTAGCATCAAACCCAAGGTTTGCCCTTGGTGAGTCTCACTTCTCCAAAGGCTCATCAAACCCAAGGTCTGCCCTTGGTGAGTCTCACATATCCAAAGGCTCGTCAAACCCAAGGTCTGTCCTTGGTGAATCTCGCATCTCCAATGGATTGTTAAACTCAACATTTGCCCTTGGTGAGACTCGCATCTCCAAAGGCTCGTTAAACCCAAGGTCTTCCCTTGGTAAGTCTCGCTTCTCCAAAGGCTCATCAAACCTAAGGTCTGCCCTTAGTGAGTCTTGCTTCTCCAAATGCTTGTCAAACCCAAGGTTCGTCCTTGGTGAGTCTCATTTCTCCAAAGGCTCATCAAACCCAAGGTCCGCCCTTGGTGAGTCTTGCTTCTCCAAAGGCTCGTCACACCTAAGGTCGTCCTTGGTGAGTCTCGTTTCTCCAAAGGCTTGGCAAACCCAAGGTTTGTCCTTGGTGAGTCTCGCTTTCCAAAGGATCAACAAACCCAAGGTCCACCCTTGGTAAGTCTCGCTTCTCCAAAGGCTCATCAAACCCAAAGTCCGTCCTTGGTGAGTCTCGCTTATCCAAAGGCTCGTCAAACCCAAGGTTCGTCCTTGATGAATCTTGCTTCTCCAAAGGCCGTCAAACCCGATATCGTCCTTGGTGAGTCTCACTTCTCTAAAGGCTCGACAAACCCAAGGTCCGTCCTTGGCGAGTCTCGCTTTCCAAAGGCTCAAAAAAACCAAGGTTCGCCCTCGGTGAGTCTTGCCAAAACCCAGGATGAACGTGTACCTAGTCCAAAGCTTGTTAAACCCAAGGTCCGCCCTTGGTAAGCATTCCTACAAAAACCCAGGGCATGCCCTTGGTAAACTCTTTCCTTTGGAACTACGACGAGCATAGCCAACGGTTCAATCATTTGTCCTCGAACAAGAGGTTCCATAAGGCAAAATGAGATGCCTCCTGACTGGTTAGTAAGACCTTCAATCAGGTGGAAGTCAAACTAACTCCTCACAAGCCTCAGTGAAGAAGCTCCGCAAAGCAAAATGAAGCATCACCAAGATGGGTGACAAGACCTTAAACCAGGTTGAAGTCTAACCTGAGATGACCTTATGTCATCTAGCTCTCTATTTCAGACAAAACCGCCAAGGTCTTTTTTCCTATGTCGCAAAAATCTCACTCTATTCAAGGCAACCTATATAAAAAAGGCAACAACATGCAAAGACACACGAAATGCCTGTTTTCAATGCATTCTCCAACGGTTAGAAAAACGATAATTGTCAAAGACAGGGGCTTCCCTCACCTGACACGTCTGACTTTGCCTGCAAGACAAAAAGCGCGTCCACCTTGGACAATTCAACAGAAGCAGCATGAACAACACTTGTCCAGGTTAGGGGGCTTGACAAGCTTGATAGGTCTGCAACTCTCGCACTTGTCAAGTTTACCACCCTCGAAATTGGACAACACTTGTCTACGCTTAGGGGCTTAGTAAACTCGCGACCCTCCTACTTGTCAAGATTACCACCCTCAACACTGGACAACACTTGTCCATGCTTAGAGGCTCGATAAACTTGTGACCCTTCTACTTGTCAAGGCTACTACCTTCGACACCGGACAATGTCCCTCGACACTAGACAACCTCTTTCGCCCATAAGCTAACTCAAAGCTTGGGGGTCTTATGTACTATCTAGGGTCCACAAAATACACATGGCAAGTGATGTGGCATTCTAGTGCGCACGTCAGCCTTGGCACAGGAGCATGGACGCCTTGCCCTTTGCAGCTGGGCTACTGGGTTGAACATGTTATCTATAATACCTCATTATTTGAATATTAACGATAATGTTGCAACCTTCTTATCAAGTGGTTGTACTCAATTATCTACAAGATATACATTATCTATAAGCTATAATTATCTACTAACTATTATCTAAAATCTAGTAATTATCTGCAAGGGTTGTTATACCACTGTAATAGCCCCTACAAATAAGGACCCGTAGCTCCTATTCCACTCTATAAGTACCAGGTTCTATCTCACCCTTTCCATATCTCATTCTCACCTAACTCACGTACTTACTTGATCGTTAGAGTCCTTTGTTTTGTAGGTCCCCCCTCTTGTCCTCCTACCAAAGGATACTCATCGTCTGACATACGAGATCGTGGAGCCTACCTTGGCCACGTTCACCCTAACATGGGGCAACTCCAGATTTTGGTAAATACATTTTCATTAAAGGTTGATGATTTATTTTATACATGATGAAAATAAATATTAGTTGCTTTTGTTATAACTTAAAAGTGATTGTAAAATTGAATTAACTGTAAACTAACACCAAGTGATTAAAAAGCAAGGGGAAAAGTTGAAGTTTCAATGAACGACGACAAAAAATGGTAGGCCAATGATTCTTTCATTCTTAGATGCATTATTTATTGAGCTTATTTGTAAAAAAAATTCACCCTTTTGAGAATTGTTTTTAAGAAATTAATCATTTGCTTAAAAGTAAGTGTTCACGTTTATACATGTAATATATTTAAATACATAATTTAACTAAACAATTATTTAATAAACCCTATCACATAATAAAATGTGTTATGATTTCTATAAAGAATTACAAAATAAACTAAAAAAACTTACTATAAATTTTACCAATAATTGTATTTGTTGATGCAAAACCTACACCGGATACCATGTACAATATGAAAGAAGAACTTAAACCAAATAAATTAACATCCCACTTGATTAAACTTTTGTTAAATTCCGCATTGTTCAAATCTTCTATAGCATCTGCGTTTTCCTGGGTCCACTTCACCTCTGACATTTGGCATTGATGAACACTTTTTGTTAGAAAATAATATCCAAACGAATGCATGCCTACCTACCATGGGGTTAACACATCTTCCAACAACTTGATCATTCACTGTTTAATATGTGTGTCTATATTCACACACACTTGAGGAGGGATTAAATTATACTAGTAATTTAAATAATTATTATACCATTTTTATAATTTGATATAAAATGTGATTTTTATTGATCTAACCGTTGAATTATATCTATGTACTAGCAAAGATAGTTTATGTCAAATTTTGTCAAAATTGAACAACAACAAGAAGGTAATTAAATGATTCATATTTTAGTATATTTTGAAATGTTTATATTATGTTGATTTTAATTTATATGAAAGAAGTACAAATGATTTTAGATTAATATGAAATTTTTCATATGTGATCTATATGAAAGGAATAAACTTTCAATCCAACATGAGTTTTAAGAAAATAGTATCCAATTAAAAGTTATAGAATGATGTAGTAGTTGTCAAAGTTACACTGATGTAATTTGATCATCTTATTTATATGTGTATGTATAAATTGAATTGGCTAATACAATACTTTCTCCATTTACAGATATGACACACCTAGCTATCTTAAAGTTTTTTTTTTCTTCTAACTAGGTTGAAAACTCCACCCCTCTAAAGAATGTTATAGGCATGCCTAAAAAAAAGTACCATATGCCAAATATGATCATCATACTTCAAAATCACAATACATTAACAGTATGATAGAAACACAACATACAAGTTGAGTCGACAGAAACCTGATTCAAGATCCCATAACAAATAAATCCAAATATATCCAATTCTCATGTTTTTACTGAACAATTAGAAAATTCAAATAAAAATAAGGGCAGATTTCATACTAACCCTGGTGTACAAACTACAGAATACTATGGATCTAGTAGAGATTTGGATTTACAAAAAAAAATTTGCCAAATATATAACAAAGAAAATGAATATATATATATATATATATATATATATATATATATCAAGAATCCTCTTCCCCCTCAAGTGCTAATGAAAGATAAATCATGAAAGAAATTTGCAGAAAAACTACCCAAAAAATCATCAAAACCGTAATCCTTTCTCTACGACTATTGTAGCACAATTTTCCCAACCTTCTCAATAAAATAAGCAAAAGGCTTGGGAAGAGATATGGTTCAAAAAGTATGCTATTACTTTTGTTGTTCAACTCTATTCCAATTCAAAGTAGAGATGACTACACAAATTGTTCAGCTCTATTACTTTTGTTGAATTTGTCATAACCCACTTTTGGACCGTGACCAACACACATCCTATAATTTCCTTAGCCTGACTAGCCTTAGAGTATTTTACTCTAAAACACAATTAAAAGACCAACCTAAAGAGGTTACCGAAAATCTGATAGAATTTTTTCTAAAAACAGGATAAATCCCATATTGAACAACATGTGAAAACGTATCATATATCTCAACAAATCTATATATATTCAGATCCAACAGTTAGATATAAAGGTCATAATAGATCACAACATAGGCCCTTGACATAATATCCAAAATATCAACTAATAGTGATATTGGTCATACAAACTAATCATCAAAGTGTCTCAAAACATCATAATTACACCATTAACATATTTATAAGATAAGGTCATCTACATCTCAAGATAGAGGGATTTTCTTTATATCTATTACTACTCTTATCCCTATAACTGCTTTATACTAGAGTCACAAAAAAAAATACTTTCCATCATATGCAATGGAGGCCTACCGAAAAAGATGAACAAATACTTGGATAACTCAACAAATCCTAGGAAGTCAGCTACTCAACCACCTGTGTATTTGAGGGGGAAATGAAAGAAAAGGGGTGAGTTACAAAGACTTACTGAGAACATAAAATACAAAGCATATAGGAAGGAGAAAAGAAACATAAGACGAGTTTTTACATCCAAAAAGAATTTAAATGACATAAAAGAAAAGCGAAATAATTACAACTCACTTTTAGAAACTACTGTATACTCCTTTGAAAAATTTTAGAACTACATTAGATCTCATTCAAGAATAACAAACATTGTAAGAACTTTCATTCTATTATATACGCATAGACCACATCTATTCGTTGTGGCAAACGGAAAATACGCTACATTATCTCTTCGTTGTAGCAAACAAAAATTAAAAACCCTATAACAATTCATAAGGCTCAGAATGTAGGATGGGAGCCGACTTGAAGCTTTTCAAAATATAATATAGGGACATATAACCACTAGTAAAGATTAACACAAAACGAATGCCTGATTTGATGATAGATGTGTTTGCAGAGATATAAGACAATGGATGGTAGTGTAAGGACAATCTACGGGGAGTGGTATCATTCATGGTATCAATATTAGAGTCACTGAAAACCTCTAGAAACTTAACAGATTTTCTCTCAGATATGCAAAAGTCACGAAGAAGATCATGAATTCGGCATGTCTTGGAACCTCCATCGCTCCTCCTTTTTGCCACTTGCACCAAGCTGCAATCCATCAGCTCATCCAAGTTATAGTAAGCAACATCTTTCGGTTCGGTTGTATTTGGCATTCCAATTTCTTATGGTTGTATGAACCCTTCCGCAATCCACAATTTGATCAATTGTCTTACATTTGTCTCATAGTCTTGAGGATAGATTCCAAAATATAGAAAGCAAGGATTTAATCTTTAAGGCGAGCAGTCGTAGCTAAGCTTCAATGTATTCAATGCAATACATCTCCTTGCTCTTATAAATCCCATCAATATGGCTCTTGATGTTCTCAACCTCAGCGTTGACTTCGTGAAGCACCATGACTTGTTCTTTGAAGTGGAATAACTTGCTAATTATATTTTTATATTTGTGTTTGGTGATTTTGGCAACGTATTTGTCAATCACATCTTCAACTTTGTTTATGGGCGATATCTCTTATTTGGCTCCCCACTTGTTTCACTATCTCATCATTGTGATTCCCCTCAGAACTCTTGAGGAAGACCTCAATAAACCTAAGCTCATTGCAGAGGGAATTGAATTTGTCATCCATGCCAGAAAGCAACTTTTTCTCATCTTCAAGCAGTCGTGACAAGTTCTGCACCAGGAAGCTCACAACACTATCTGTCATTTATGTTATGTTTTGTGCTGCAGGGGACCTTGGGGAACAAGATGTGTATCTATATACATGCATACAAAGAGGGATCAATTTACATAATACAATCTTATACATTTATGAAAATCCATCCCTCCTATAATTTGGTGAAACTTCAACTTGAATTTCATTAAAGATGGATGAATCTGTTATTTTACATGTGTTAATTGTCAAAATTGTACTTACTCCTCGAAAGGAATATATTTCAAATCAAACAATTAATTTTCACTAAACTATCTATTAATAAATAAATGTTTAAAGATGAGACATAGAATCCATTCTCGATTATGAGTTATTTTTAATCAAACAAGCAAGTTCATAGTTTTCAACTTATCAGAGAGTTGTCTAATAATTGATACATATAATAATACTGATTTCAATAAAGTATCCATATATAATTATCTTAGTATTGTATATAAGTTTGTGATATAATTTGTAAGTAAATTTGATAATAATGTTTTTGATTATAAAGTCAATTTCGATAGTTATTATATTTCGGTACCAATTTCAATAGTAAAAAGAAATGGGAATTGGAACAATAAAAGGTTTAGAAAGATGCAGTAAAGTAAAAAGCATGAATTTATAAAAGGTGGGAATTGAATACATACATGATGACCTCCTGAACCTATAGCCAATTTCAATAGTAGGGGTTGTTGGTGTTTGAGGAATTAAGTGATAGTGTTTCAAACCCTCGAAAATTCACAGTCAGAGGTCTTATTTATAAACTTCTAATACTAATAGTCAAATTCTATGATTTCGACACGTGTACAATGATATTTCTAAATACATAAATCTAACGCTACTTGATGTCTTCGTGTAACTTCTTTATAATCGTGTCAACTGATATTTCGATCATCTAAAAGATAATGTTTTTTGGTGCTTTTTAATCCCATGTGCTTTAAAGAAGTTCTCGAAACTATCAATTCCAATTGAAATAAGTCCCTTTGATGGAGCACTCATCTCAATTGTAGACCACATTATGGACTCTACTGCTCTTTGTAACGACCTAAACATTATATTAGATATTATTAATATTATTATTATTATTAGAATTAAATTTTTAAGAAGCGTATATTATTATTAATTTTAAAACGTATAACTTACAAAAGATTTGAAACTAATGTAACCACAGTCCTTGCTACAAAAGTCAATAATAAACAAGTACATAATTTTTTCAAACAAAAGTCTACTTCATATCTTCATTTCTACAACATCACCGACCTGTTGATTCAAGAGGAGTCATGAGAAGTTAGACAAGGAATCAAGAGGAGTTTTGTGCTTTCAACATGCCTCATTTCAAAAGTGCCATGGAAGCTTGAAGATCAATTTGATTCTTGTAAAAGGAAAGAAGTGGTATCTGATAATCCAGTGTGCATATCATGCATATCATTCATTTAGGATTGTTAGATTGAAGGCTAATGCAAAAGCATTTAATAAATAAGGCAGATTAAAATCAAGTTTTTGGA
>PYAF01003230.1:163736-187994 GCA_007407185.1 Glycine tomentella
ATGATGATGATTTGCTAAGTGATGAAGATGAGGTAAATTCTGAACTTGATCAAGCTATTCATGCTTTTCAAGAAATGCATGAGGAAGCCCAAAAACTTGCAAAATCCAATAATAAGCTCAGAGGAAATCTTAGATGGCATATTGAAAAAATTACTGAATTGCAAAATGAGATTTGCAACTTGAAAGAAGAAAATGAAAACTTGTTTCAAGTTACAAATTGAATGGATGTGTGTGTATAAATTGTTTCAAGAAGAAAATGAAAAACTTCTTCCTCTTGCAATGTTGATAAGTATAAATTGCTTCAAAAGGATTTTGATGAGTATAAACAAAGTCAAGGTGAAAAATATATGTTGCTTTTAGCCAAAACAGTGATTTAATTGATCTCTTGAGAAAGTTTTACAAGGGAAAATGCAACTTGGCTGAAATGTAAAGTGTGCGAAAATATGCTGGAGATACTTCTGGTTTGGGGTATAAACATGGTTCAAAATCAGTTGGTAAAACAGTTTTTGTACGTCCAAAACAGAAGAATCAAAAGTGGCAAAATAACTCAAGAGTCAATCAAAATTCTGGATTTGGAAAAACCTCAAAATCTGTCACTTGCAACTATTGTATGAAAAAGGGGCACACATCATTTAAATGCTATTCTAGGAGATTCTATGTGCCTAATGGTGATTGCATTTGGATTCCTAAAAGAAAGAAAAATTCTAACCCCTATGGACCCAACTTTAATTGGGTACGTTCCCTTGAAATCTGATTTGAATTTGGCAGGTGTGTTTAAGAGCTAGATCCTCAACTTGGTATCTTGACAGTGGATGCTCTAGACACATGACTGGAGACATGTCCCTACTTTCAAATTTAACTCTCAAGGAAGGAGGATATGTCACCTATGGAGATAATAATAAAAGGAAGATTATTGGAGAAGGTAATATTAGAGACAACTTCAAAGCAAAGATAAAAAATGTACTGTATGTGGATGGTTTAAAGCACAATTTATTGATCATTAGTTAGTTGTGTGACAAAGGCTTTAAAGTTAATTTCAACAAAGAATGTTGCATAATTTTTGATGATAAAAGTGGTGAGGTTCTGCATATAGGTAAAAGGAAAGGTAATATATATGTTCTTTCAATTGATCATGCACTTTTCCATAAATCTTTTTGTCTCATAAGCAAGGTTGATGAATCTTGGCTATGACATAGAAGAGCAAGTCACATAAACATGCATCACATGAAGAAGCTCGTTGGGTTACCAAAACTCAAATTTGAGAAGGACAAACTTTGTGATGCTTGTCAAAAGGGGAAACAAACAAAGAACTCTTTTCAAAGTAAAAACATTGTTTCCACCTCTAGACCGCTTGAACTTCTTCACATTGATTTGTTTGGTCCTTCTAGAACAATGAGTTTAGGTGGGAATTATTATGGACTTGTGATTGTGGATGATTACTCTAGATACACTTGGACTCTGTTTTTGAAATCCAAAAGTGATGCGTTCCTTGCATTTAGAAAAATGGCTAAGCTTACTCAAAATGAGAAAGGTTGTAAAATTGTCTCTATAAGAAGTGATCATGGTGGTGAATTCCAAAATGAACATTTTGAAAAATTCTATGAGGAAAATGGAATTAATCACAATTTTTCAGCTCCAAGAACACCCCAACAAAATGGTGTTGTGGAGAGGAAAAATAAATCTCTTGAGGAAGGAACTAGAACACTTCTTAATGAGTCAAATTTGCCTAAGTATTTTTGGTCTAATGCTGTAAGCACTGTATGTTACACTTTGAATAGATTACTTATAAGGCCTATTTTAAAGAAAACTCCTTATGAGCTATACAAAGAAAGAAAGCCTAACATTTCTCATTTAAGAGTATTTGGCAGCAAGTGTTTTGTATTGAACAATGGGAAAAAATCACTTGGAAAATTTGATGCTAAGGCAGATGAAGCAATTTTCCTTGGATATTCATTACATAGCAAGGCTTATAGAGTATTCAATAAAAGAACAATGTGCATTGAAGAATCTGTACATGTGATTTGTGAAGAAACTAATCCCTCTAAGGAGGAAAAAGAGATTGATGGTGATACAAGACAGCTGGAAGAATTTATTGAATTGGACAAATCCTCAACCAAAAATAAAGAACCAAGTGCTGAAGCAAAACCCACAACTCCTGTTCAAGTGCCTAAAGATTGGAGAACAACAAGAGATTTATCACTTGATAACATCATAGGTGACGTTTCAAAGGAAGTATCTACTAGATCCTCATTAAAGAACCTATGTTGTGATATGGCTTTTGTTTCTCAAATTGAACCTAAGAACATTGATCAAGCCTTGAAAGATGAACATTGGATGCATGCAATACATGATGAGCTTAATCAGTTTAAGAGGAATGAAGTTTGGGAACTTGTTCCTACACCATCTTCTCTTAAACCCATTGGCACAAAATGGGTTTTCAGAAATAAACTTGATAAAAGTGGAATCATAGTAAGAAATAAAGCTAGATTGGTTGCTAAAGTCTATAACCAAGAGGAAGGCATAGACTATGAAGGAACTTTTGCTCCAGTTGCAAGATTGGAAGCAATCAGGTTATTACTTGCATATGCATGTCTCATGGATTTCAAACTTTTTCAAATGGATGTTAAAAGTGCATTTTTGAATGGATACATTGAGGAGGACATATATGTTGAACAACCTCCTGGTTTTACTGATTTCAAACATCCAAACTATGTTTATAAACTTAAAAAGGCACTTTATGATTTGAAACAAGCTCCTAGACAATGGTATGAAAGGTTAAGCAAATTTCTGCTTGAACAATCTTTCACAAGGGGCAATGTTGATAAAACCTTGTTTATCAAAAGGCATGGCAATGATTTCCTATTGGTTCAATTTTATGTGGATGATATAATTTTCGGTTCTACTAATCACTTATTGTGTAAGGATTTTTCATCAGCTATGCAGAAAGAATTTGAGATGTTAATGATGGGTGAACTAACATTCTTCCTTGGACTTCATTGAAGAATGAAACTTTTCTCAATCAATCCAAGTATTGTCTTGAAATTATCAAGAAATTTGAGATGGAGAAAAGCAAGGATGCTACAACTCCCATGGCAACATCAACATATCTTGATTCAGATGAAAGTGGAAAGAAAGTTGATGAATCTAAGTACAGAGGAATGATTGGATCTTTGCTCTACTTGACAGCTAGTAGACCTGATATAATGCTCAGTGTTTGCTTATTTGCAAGATATCAAGCAAATCCCAAAGAATCTCATCTTACTGCTGTAAAAAGGATCCTCAAATTTCTCAAAGCTATTCCTAGAGTTGGTTTTTGGTATCCAAAAGGTGTTTTTATCAATGTTATTGGTTATTCTGATTCTGATTTTGCAGGGTGCAAATTAGATAGAAAAAGCACAAGTGGCACTTGTCATCTTCTAGGAAGTTCATTAATCTCATGGCACTGCAAGAAACAATCTTGTATTGCATTGTCTACTGCTGAAGCTGAATACATCTTAGCTGGAAGTTGTTGTGCATAAAGCTTGTGGCTAAAACAACAAGTGTAAGACTATGAAGTAGAACTAAATGAAATTCCTCTGCTACGTGACAATACAAGTGCTATAAACATATCAAAGAATCCAATAATGCATTCAAGGACAAAGCATATTGAGATTAGACATCATTTCCTCAGGGATTAGGTTCAAAAAGGTAACATAAAGGTATAATTCATTGACACTAATAACCAACTTGCTGATATATTCACAAAACCATTATCAAGGGATAGATTTTATACACTCAGAAACATGCTAGGTATTCTAGATCAAAGTAACATAAACTAGCTTGTTCTATATGTGTTTTGTGTGATGAATTAAAGTCAAAATGTCACAAGAATGTATGATTATTTAGAACCTTGCATAAAAGCTGCTAAAACGCTCTGTATCTGTTAAACTGACTGAAATAATCGATTACACCATGGGTTAATCGATTAAAATCATTAAAAATCACATTCAGTATGAAATTCGTGCTCATGTAATCGATTACATATATATGGTAATCGATTATTCTTCATATTGCTAGAATTCAACTATTTCTGAAATAATCGATTACACATCAGGATAATCGATTACATTGATCAAAACTCTCTAAATGAATGCATATCTCACTAGAATAATCGATTACTAAAGACTTGGTAATCGATTACCTTCATCATTAGAAGTGATAGTCTCCCTGGAATAATCGATTACCACTCGGGATAATCGATTACTTATGCTTTGATACCTGTATAATTCATAAAAGTTATCAAATAATCGATTACTTTACAATATAATCGATTACCAGTCGTCTTCAACCTCTGACAGAGAATGAAATAATCGATTACTTAAATGAGATAATCGATTACTGTGTTCTTTTTGTGACTTATTTGCTCTGGAATAATCGATTACATAATGAAATAATCGATTATTCATGCTGTTGAACGTAATCTGACAGGTTTTTATGGGAAAATTAACTGCCCAATCCATTTTAAAACGGACCCTATGTCATTAATCTGTCACCAACAACTATATTTTTTGAAATTATGGACGTTTGGGAGCCTCATTAGTGCCTATAAATAGTGAGAGTTCATATCAAATAAATTGCACCATTATCTCTCTCTCTCTCTCTCTCTCTCTCTTTTTGTATTTTCTGTCATTTCTGAGTCTTGTTTGTGTCCTAAACTTCATCCTGTAACCATGTTTAACCCAACACCAAAGAGAACTAGAACCTCCAAGAGAAAAGCTGGTGAGTCCTCCTCTAACCCACCTCCTCCTCAACCAACTAATAGCCTTGACTTGTGCTTCTCCACTGAGTCTGACAAAATTAACTATCTTCAGTTCAATGCAACCAAGCTTGTTGCCTCTCCCAAATATGTAGATTTAGATTGGTTCATTAGGGAGGGATTCCAATTCCCTGCCTTCCTTGAATCCCAAGGGCTGAGAAGGTTCTTAGAAATGAAGGGTACTTTTTACCCTGATTTAGTTAAAGTCTGTTACACTTGCTTGAAAGGATCAATGCAAGGAGACATGAAGTCCAAAGTGAAGGGAGTTGAAATGAGAATTACTTTAGACATTTGGGAATCTGTGGCTGGGGTAGTATGTGAGGGTGCTAGAAAGTTTGATGAAGAACCTGAGGGATATAGTAAGATGGACACTTATAGAGAGATGCTTCATGATCCTCACATGAGGCTAACGACTAGGCTGGGTACAGGACCTATGACTGTTGAGGATAGACTCTTCCATTATATCATTACGTACATTATCACTCCTAGGGCCACAAATCATGCCCAAGCAACTGATGAAGACCTCCAATTGGTCTATGGGCTGAAGAACCATATACCCATGAATTGTGTGCTTATCTTTGAGGAAATAATGCTCAAATCCAGGAGGCTAGTGAACTACCCATTCCCATATCCTGTCTTTGTCTCTAGGCTAATTGATCACTTCAACATTGATGTTGAGAATGAAGTGATTGACAACACAAACTCCTCCAATAGCCAAATAAAGGAGAAACATCTTACTAAGATGGGAATGAGGAAAACACCCAATGGATGGGTGATGGTAAATCAACAGGCAGCTGCTGCTGAAGGAGAAGAGATTGCTGCAGATTCTGAAGAAGAAGAGCAACCATAGCATCCTCAGCCTGCCTATTCTGACTTTGAATCATTGATGATTCAAAAGATGGACAGCATGCTCAAGCTTCAAGAGGATTTCAAGGCTGAGACCCATAGAGCTTTGGAAGAAATTAGGGAGCGACTTGATTCAATTGAGGCCAACATGAATGACAATGCCTTAATTGAATTTTAGGATTGTTTAGATTTTTTTGTTTGCTTGTATTTGTTTTATGGTTTTAAGTTTGTTTTAAAATTTCTTATGTATTACCTCTTACATACTTAATATTAATAGTATTTGCATTTCCAGTTCATTATCCGCTGTGCATGGATTGTTTTTGACTTTTAACAAGCCAACTAGGGGGAGAATTGATTAAGAGGGAGTAATTTGAAAAGCACTCTGTTTGTTTGAAAAGCACTCTGTTTGCCCCTGTTTTTTGGTTCAGTTTTTGTTAAAAATTTGAAATGAATGATTGCTGGAATTTAGGGGGAGTAACTATATAAAATGGAAACTAATGAGTTTGTATAATGCTTAATTGAATGTTTCATGAATCACAAATGCTTTAACACTTGTATCTTGGCAAAGGCAATTGAAAATTTACAGGTTTTAAAAGCTTGAAGTTCATCTGCTGAATTCTCAATTAATCTCAAAGTCACAATGTTTAATCAACTTGAAGATTTGGCATGTTTAAAGCCAAAAAAGGGGAGATTGTTGATTCAAGAGGAGTCATGAGAAGTTGGACAAGGAATCAAGAGGAGTTTTGTGCTTTCAACATGCCTCATTTCAAAAGTGCCATGGAAGCTTGAAGATCAATTTGATTCTTGTAAAAGGAAAGAAGTGGTATCTGATAATCCAGTGTGCATATCGTGCATATCATTCATTTAGGATTGTTAGATTGAAGGCTAATGCAAAACCATTTAATAAATAAGGCAGATTAAAATCAAGTTTTTGGAAAAATGAAGTTTTCCTATTTTAATCGAAAACAGATATGTTGGCATCGATTATTTTGTTCTTCGTGCCTTCTGGAAAACAAATTAAGAACATTGTAATCGATTACATATCGAATTAATCGATTACCTAGGCTAAAATTAAAATATTGGTCTTTCTGTCTTAATCGATTACAGAAGCTCGTAATCGATTACATATCATGCCTATGGCTAACATGTTTTGCTAATTTAATCGATTACATAGTGCATTTGAAAATATTGGTCTTCCTGTCTTAATCGATTTCCAAAAACAGTAATCGATTACTCAGTGTATTTGGAAAATCATGAGTTCCTGTCTTAATTGATTATGTGACGAGATAATCGATTATAATGTTCATAGCTCAAACCCAAAATATATCAGAAACACTTTAATCGATTACATTCTTAAATTAATCGATTACATATGCTAAATAATCGATTACAGGAGCGTGTTTAATCGATTATTTTCAGTTAGAAAGCGGTTATAAATAGAACCCATTGCTCTGTGATTTTAAGAGTTGAACAATTTGTATTCTGGGCAATCACAAACATTCATGAGCTTTCATTAGTGAGTTTTCTGAGTTCAAAAACGTCTTAGCTTCACCAAAATTCATATGGGTTTTTGATTTGATGAGTGAAGCATCATTGAGTCTCAAGGAGTAAGGAAAGGGATGCATTGAATCTGTTATTCTTTCTTTCAACATGGTGAATCATACATATGCATTTTGTTCATTGGATTATCAGGTGAATTCGTTCCTTATTCTTTGTGGTTGTAAATCTGTTATTTGATTTCTGTAAAGATTGGCTTATTGTAAATGGGTTTCTTGCATGATAACTAGAGATAGTGTTTCTCTAGGGGTTGTTGAGTAGTGTTCTCAGTGGGGTTGGTCTCTAAGAATCTAATAGTGTTTTAGATCTTTGAACTTTATATAGGGTTGATAAAGAGAGGCTTGTAATATCTTGTAAGAACATTAATTTGCAATAGTGGAACTCCATTCTAGTGTTGAGTGGAAGAACTGGATGTAGCTTCATAGTGTTTGAAGTGAACCAAATAAAATTGTGGCTGATCTTTATTCTATTCTTTTCATCTCTTTATTGCTTTGGTTTGTGAATCAAATTATTTGCACAAAAAGATTTCAGTTGTCTATTGATTTTCTTGACAGAGGAATTTGATTGAATATAAGATTCTTGGTTTCAAAACAATTTTTAAAGTGATAAAGATCCTGTGGAAACTCTGATTATGAAATTTTTAAATATCAAGATTTAACCAATTCACCCCCCCTCTTGGTTGTATTGAAGTATTCCTATCATTTTCACGACCCAGGTCATCAAGGAAATTGACCTTTGTTGCCATCTAAAAAAATGAAAACAAATCTAGTGAGAAATAAAATTTCTCAGTAGGCAAAAATCTAAACCACCAAACACGTTAGTACGTTAGTAAATCCTCAATATAACCAAATAAATTCACACAAGAATTATGCAGCTATATGAATGCATGAAATGAAGTTCTCCCAGGGTGCACATGGCCTCTACATATCGTACTGTATGTAGCTACACCTTGTACTGGATGTAGACGCTACGATCGTCTTACACAAACATACATGATTTATGCTATATATGTGCACCTGATCACTACATATCGTACTGTATGTAGTATCAGATTCTGTTTCACAAAATCTCGTATTGGATTTGGAAACACGAATCAACATATCATCACATCAAATCCATCAATAACAAAATCCATGAGCAAATACACACAACCTCATGGAAAAAATTTATATCACAACATCATACGTACCATAAGTATGGTCAAATCACCATACCTTAATCAAGTGAGATCATTACCAACTTAGTCATGACCAGTGAATATCCTTAAGCTATAAAAAAATCATGTCAGTAATCTAACTAATAAACCACAATATATCTTTCAAATAATTTCTAATTCCTTTAAACTTTCACAAGAAAGGATTAAAACCTTAAAATGCATCTTAATCTCCTTTCACCTACCACCTTGCTACTTTATCCTCAAATTTAATCATTCAAGCATTTGAACCATTTAACTACATACCATTCAACCTCTTCTTCTAAAAATTAATTAAAAACAGTCCCTTAATAAAATATGAACAATCAACCCAAAGGTCATTAAATCACTTCCAAAAATCATCAAATGTGATTCCAAATATCACTAATATTTCAACCTATAAATCCTCACATATCCTATGGTTTAAAATAACCTTTAAATAACATGGATTTCAAGTCTAAACGATAACCATAAATCTACCTAATTTAGCATATAAATTCATCCAAACAAATGCTTAACTAAAGATTGAAGCCTAGCCTACCTCAATTGAGTTTGATTCTTGAAAATGGAATGAAATAATGGCTTCCTTCCTTGGGAAATCCTCTAAGAATTTGAAGTCTTGATATCTTTCTACTAAGGTTTGTCAAAACTTTTCCTAAGATTGCTAGCTTCACACGTTATTTCTTCAAGGTGGTGGAGTCTTTTCTTACTTGTTTTAAGCTTTAAAAGGGAAGGATGAAAGTGAAATGAAGGTGATATGAGGGAGAGAGAGTCTTCACGTGAATTGGGTAGGGTGAAAATGGCTTGCACTTAAGGCCCCCCCTCCTTTATATAGTGTTTAGAAAATGATATAATATTCAAGGTCATTTTTGCCCTTCCTAACTTAATTACCTTTATTTAGTTCCATCCTAACTTAATTACCTTCATTTAGTTTCATCCTAACTTAATTACTTCTTGTTCCTTTAGATTCTAACTAGGTTCATGATGACTTCCTTACTTTATAAGAAAAAATCTTTTAAGTTCATCATGTGCCATACAAGTGTCCTTCTACTTGTATTCATTCTATGGCTTGTTTTTCCAAGTGGCTATTCAAGAAACTTCTCCTCCCTTCTACACTATGCTTCACGTGATTCATCAAGATAAAGGGGAGGAAGACAAATTTTTCTTCTTTTCATGCTACATGTGTCATTTTTGATGATGAAGAAAAACCTAGTTTCAAATATGGCTTCACACATGGTATTTTCTAGTAGGAGTCAAGTTTGATTTGAACTCTTCTACCTAAAAGTAATATTGAATAATAGAACTTTAGAGATTCCTAGAAATTGATCTCTATGACAGTTTAAATTAATCACAAGCAGTTTATACAAAGTGCTATATATAAACCTTATATACAAGACTGCTCTTTATCTTAATTCTGATTGGTTCATACCACTTCTGACCATCAAAATTACTAAACTATTTTATTAAATAAGTCTATACATCCTATAATTAAGAGAAAATTTCATAGATTCTATTTATCATTTTTCCATATTTTTCTGATGTTTGAATTCTCTTGAATAAAGTTTCAAAGTTGTTATCTTATAAAATTTATAGAAATTCTATTCTAGAGTTTTCTGTCACGAAATATTTTGATACTCTGTCAGCCAAGAGTACTATGTAATTTCATCATGTTTCCACAAAATGTCTAAAGATATTTGGGCATTTCTGGCCTAAGAGCATTTTGATAATTTTGTCATTCATCTTAGGAGTATTATTGTCATTTCCAAAATATCCAAGGGTATTTTTGTAATTTTTACCTTAAGGGTATTCTTGTAATTTCTACTTCAAGGAAAGAGTGATATAGTCATTTTTCTTTAAACATGTTTGTATTCAAGTATCATCACATTTCCACAAATTTATTTATAATTGTGAATATCATTTTAAAGATGTTACACTCCTCTCGAGACAAGTTCATCGAAATTATACATAAGTTCTATAACTTAGACCAATTTTACATAACAAAGATCACAAATGCCCCCTAAAAATAGTGTTCGAGTACCATCTTTTGATAGTACAATTTTTTGTAACAAATGTTTATATATTGCTTTAATATCTTACTTAATCAATGCTCTAAGCCTTGTCAAATTTGTTAGAAACATAATCCAATCATGATTTTGATTTTCATGCTAATTGATATGAGCATGATTACTCTTTTTATGGATATAACCACCTACCCTATTAATGTGTCACATTAAGATCAAATCATTGGTTTAAAAGATATTTAATTTATTCAAATTTTGAAAATTTTCAATCTTTTAAACCTTATATATAACTCAAATGTCAGCTATACTTCCATTGCTTCTTTTTAGGAATTCTAACTCACAGACCTTAGTTCTCTCTCCTCTTGAGCAAACTTTTTATTAATCTCTTTTATTTTCATCAATGGCAGCCTCTTCTCAACATAAAACCCTCGTATACCAAGACGCATCTGTTAATATTGAGAGGAGTACACCACTGCCAACACCCATAGGAACGACGACATCAAACAAGGGCCTTGAGTTTATCCTGATTCTAGGGCACGAAGAAGAATGCAAAAAGGTGTGGGATACCCAAGTATTACTTCCATTTTCTTTGAACTCTATTTGCTTTGCAGGTCTTTACCTTCTTGAGCTAGATTATAAAGCCATTAGCAATTGGTTCCTAACCTATGAGAACGAATACCTTATAATCCATAAGGAAACCATTAAGAGTGATTTTCTAAAGGAGAAAAGTGGGATTTTTAGAGCTTCTCCAACCAAGGATATGAAAACATTTTTTAGTTGGTGGACATGTATAGAAGCCAAGAAAACCCAACATTGGAAAAATGTAGGCATTTATGACTTGATTTAGTTGAGTAAGTATAATATTGTTAGCTTGGATATGCCTATGTTGATGGCTTCTTTCTTATTCTGGAATAGAAGCCTACATACTTTGGAACTTCTTTATGGTCCAATTACTTTAACCTTACTGGACATAGCTGCAATTACCGGTCTTAAACCTTTAGGTAAGACCTATGTTATAGGTTTAATTGAGGACCGAATCGAAAGGAGTAAAATAGACATAGACTTTAGTGCTAAGTCCTATGGGGATTTTGTTGGATATAAGGGGAGCTGGAAAGAAGATCAAGTCAGAAAAGAAGCCTTTCTTTAAGAGTATTTTAGCCTTTTACATGCCTATCAATTGAAGGCATTTGTAATTTGTTAAGCTGCTCAAGAGAGTTATCTAATGATCCTTGCATTACATAAGCATAGTCACATACATGCATTCATGTCTTAAGAAAAGCCCATAAGGTTACATGTTTGCATTTAGAAAGAAGTTTCTCATGGCTTAGTTTTTGGAAAATCAATATGTGCACTGCTTTAATCGATTACCAGCTTGTGTAATATATTAAAAAGCCATCAAGAACACTTTAATCGATTACAACCAAATCAAAATCGATTACACAACACAAAACACAAAACATGCATGACTGCTTTAATCGATTACCACTCAATCGTAATCGATTACATAGGCTTAAATCAAAACTATGCATGACTACTTTAATCGATTATCACTCAATCGTAATCAATTACACAGGCTTATTTTGAAACTAAGGCTGACTGCTTTAATCAATTACAGGTCATTTTAATCAATTACTTTGTTCTTAAATCTTTTTCAGAGTGTGCTAAGAACACTTTAATAGATTATTTGGCACATTAATCGATTACGTTAGTTAAAATAATCAATTACACTAACATTTTAATCGATTACATGCAGTTAAATATGTTTTCTATAAAAAGCTATTGGGTCTGTGCTTTTGCATCAAGTTTCAGAATTCACTTTTACGAAATACCCATTACTCTCAAAGCTTTCAAAGTATGAGAAAAATATTTTCTGAGTGTTATACACCCTGTTTCAAAACCCAAGGTTCATGCATCAATGGTCATGTTGTTTTGAACAAAGACTAAACAAAAGGTTTCAAGAAATCTATTTTTTGCAATTCATTCATTCAAACTTTGTTTGATTGGTAGTATTCATCTCATTCATATACTGAGGATCATGAGGTGATATCTTTCTTGAACTCTTAACTGTGAATTGTTTGTTTGATTCAAAGTCTTGTTTTTGTTAAGATCAAAGAGTTTCTTTAGAGTTTTTTTGGAGAAGTGTTCTCTGGAGGTTAGAACAGAGTAGTGTTCTCTGGTTCTTGATCTTTAGAAGTGTATAGGGTTTAGATTTCGTTTCTTTGTCTAGGGTTGACAAAGGTGATCTGTTGTAAAAGCTTGTAAAGAACAGAATTTGATTTAGTGAAACTCTAACCTAGTGTTGGTTGGAAGACACTGGATGTAACTTCTCTTTTGAGAGGTGAACCAGTATAAATTGTTGTGTCTTGTTTCTAATCTGGTTATCTTTCATAACTTGTTCTTGGATGATCAAATTATAATCAATAAGAAGTAATTCTGACATTATATATAGTCCAAGGTGTATCTTGATTGAAAGAAAGTTTCTGATTTTGAAAAAGGGTGATTGAGTGATACGATCAATTTTAATTCCGCATATGGTTTCAAAGAATTTTTTTTAACTATCTATTTTAACCAATTCTCCTCCCTCTTGGTTAATTGTGTGTGTTCATAGTGTTTTCAGTTTTCATCACGAAAAATGAAAAAGACACTGAAGAAGTCTCTAATGAGAGCATATTGCATTTTTAATGTGTTGGGTGTCTTCGCATCTTATCTGTACTCACTCCCTTCAAATTCCCATGTAAAACTACAATTTAGTCGAAGCCCTTCACTTCAGGGAAAATATCTGTCTTAGCAAATTTCTACTAGCTTTAGTTTACAAGGTAATGGATGAAGCAATCGAAATTATGGACACTCCAGGGAAGATGAAGCACATTGGTAGACCTCTATGGATTGTGCAATTATGATTACATACCATCTTGGCAAATCACATAACTCCCGAAAGGGATATTCCTAACCATTTTGATCTTAAAATCAAAGGAACTCGATTGACATACTTGACTCCTAGTAGAGAATTTTGCACTTATGAATGTTGTACCATGTATATCAAGATTTTTCTCAACTTCGACCATTTTGATAGTAATTTAGCACCATTTTTTACTACAAATCCGACAGGTCTAGAATGATTAAACCAAAGATTTACTTGTGAAACTCCTGGGCAACAATCTGAATTAGTCAAAATCTAGAGTAATTTCCTCAATTGAGACCTTTTTTTTGTTGGGCCCACTTTGAAAGATATCAGTTTCTATCCATACCAACCTCAAATTTTCGCAAGACAATTTTGTCTATGTCAACTTCCTCCAGTGTTGATATATCAGAAAAGGATTAGACCTAATCAAATCTTAGGAGAAGAATCATTAGTTCCTAAAGTCATCAGAAACGACATTCCCAAAGTGAAGTTGCAATTCCAACCATCCTTTTTCGAGAACTGTTTTCTAAGCACGAAAGATTTTAACTCATGGTGGACTAAATATTATTCTAAGAAACCTATTTTCGTCTCAACTTGCTTAGAGGAACTAATTAAATATCATGGTTTTATGCAGGACACCAACAAAATAAGTAAAGCTAAACATGAATTATCTGTCAAAATTATGAAAATAATAGGAATACTTCACAACAACCAAGAGGGGGGTGAATTGGTTGAACCTTGGTATTTTAAAAAATCAAATTCAAATCAGAGTTTCAGGATCTTTATCACTTTCAAAACCAAGAAACCTTTTACTCAATCAAATAACTCAGCCCAAGAATTCAATAGATCAAAATAGAACTTGTTGAACAATGGATATGACTCAAAGAATTAAAGATCAATGAATAAGATGATAATAGAGATATAGAAATAAGAACACAAGCAATTTATACTGGTTCACTTCAAAACCTGAAGCTACATCCAGTTTCTTCTAATTCATATTGAATTAGAGTTCCACTATTATAAAATATTCTTACAAGCTTTTACAAGAACCTCTCCTTTATCAACCCTAGATAAAGAACAGAATCTAAAACCCTATTAAACTTCTAAGGAGAAAGATTCAGAGAACACTACTTTAATCTTTATGCTAGAGAACCCTTCTCTAGTCCCAAGCTAGAAGAATCCTATTACAATAGCCAATATCAACAAAGTATATAAACAAAATTACAATCAATGAGTTAAGGAAAGAAACAACCTGATGATCCAGTGAATGACATGCATATGAATGAACAATTCATGTTGAAAGACAAAAACAAATTCAGAACATTCTTCTTCATTAACCTTTTGAAAGAAATTTCTCGCTTTAAAGAATCACTCAAAAACCCATGAGTGTTTTAGTTGATACAAGAACTCATAGAACTCAGAAAATCACTTTGAACATTTTTAGAAAGCTTGTCTATTCTCAGAATACGAATTGATCAAGTTTTAAAACAAGATGAGCTTTGGTTCTATTTATTGCAAACTTTTGTAATTGTCAGTAATCGATTAAACACGCCTAATAATTGATTAAAACGCTCATGTAATCGATTAAAATAACCTTGTAATCGATTAAAGTGTTCTACAAGGTTCTGGACATAAGCAACGAACAAAATAATTGATTATTCCATCTTGTAATAGATTAAGACAACAAGCTTCAAATATCAAAATACACTATGTAATCGGTTACGATCTTTGGTAATCGAGTAAATCAGGAAGCTTTATAAAACAGAATGAGCTATGTAATCGATTACAACATTTGGTAATCGATTAAGACAGGAAGATAACTTTTTCATTTAAGCCTGTGTAATCGATTACTACCTATTGGTGATCGATTCTTCTAGAGAGTCTTAAAATCATGTATAGCAATGTAAAGCTTTGTAATCGATTACTACCTATTGGCAATCGATTAAAGTGTTTCAACAAAACAATTTATATGAAAGCAAAAGTCAAATAATTGATTATTCTGATAGTAATCGATTACATAGTTCTTAAAAGCTTTTCCAGAATGAACCATGAACAAAATAATCGATTATACCTTTAAGGTAATCGATTACAACAGTATAAAAATAATTTTTCCAAAAAACCTTTGAATCAAATTAAAACCTTAGTTAAATGTTAAAAGTTGTGTTTAGAGTTGCCTCTATAATGTCTAGCCTATCCTTTATTTCTTCTAAAGAGACACTAGTCTCAGCCCTAAAATCATGATGCATCTGAAGAAACCCATCCATCTTCTGCAACATCAGAGATTCAAACTGTGAGTATAAAGGTTGAGTTTGATCCCTTTCTTCATCTTCAGAATCTTCCACTTGAAGATCGGCATCAGCAGGTGGAGGAGGAGGTACTTGTGGTTGGCCTGCCATCACCCAGCCTTGAGGTGACTTCTGCATCCCCAACTTTGTAAGATGTTTTTCTTTTATGAGGATGTTGTTGGAAATTGTATGGTCCATAACCTCATCAGTCACATCAATGTTGAAGTGATCAATGAACCTAGATACCAAGACAGGATAAGGAAAAGGATAGTTGACAAGTCTCTTATGCTTAAGCATGATTTCCTCAAATATAAGAACCCAATTCATGGGAATAGAGTTCTTTAGACCATACACCAATTGCAGGTCATCATTTGTGGCTTGGGCATGATTAGTAGCCCTTGGAGTTAGCACATAGGTTATGATGTAGTGGAGTAACCTTTCCTCAGGATTCATTGGACTAGTGCCTAATCTGTTCCTAAGTTGCATATGTGGGTCATGAAGCATCTCCCTATAGGTATCTAATTTGTTGTATCCCTCAGGTTCCTCATCAAACTTCCTAGCACCCTCACATATCACCCCAGCAATAGATTCCTAGACTTCATGGGTGATTTCCATAGTAACACCCTTGACTTTAGAAATCATGTTCCCATGCATGGAACCCTTGGCACAGGCATAAAATATCTTAACCAATTCTGGGTAGAAAGTACCCTTCATTTCAAAGAATCTTCTAACACCTTGGGTTTCTAGGAATGCAGGGAATTGAAATCCTTCCCTTATAAACCAATCCAGGTCTAGATATTTGGGTGTGCACACAGGTTTTGTGGCAAAGAACTGCAAGTAGTTTATCTTGTCAGATTCATTGGAAAACCACAAGTCTAACCTATTTGGGGGTTGAGGAGGAGGAGGATTGGATGATGATTCTCCAACCTTTCTCTTTGAGGATCTAGCACATTTTGGTGTGAGATTTGACATTTTAGGAAGAGATTTAGACACAGACACACAACAAGACTTAGAAATATAGCAGAAAGAGAGAAGACTAAGGTGCAAGGCTTTTCAATGATGCAAGACTCTTATTTATAGGCTAGATAGATGCTCTTAACGTTCTTATTTTTGAAAATATAGTTGTTGGAGGTAGTTAAGGCACTTCAGTGACCTTTGATTTGATTTAGATTTTGTTGGGCAGTTACATTTCCAGAGAAAAACTGTCAGAAAACACACCAATAGACTAATAATCGATTAAATGGTAATAATAATCGATTATTTGCACATTTAGAGCACAAAAATTACATGTGGTAATCGATTATCCCATATGGTAATCGATTATTTCACACATCATTCAAAGGTTGAAGATGACTAGTAATCGATTATATGTTAATTTAATCCATTTATGATCCCGAGTTTCCAGACACATCGCACTTCCGCTCGGGTCGAGGCCGCCTCAAAATTCCCTTGCCAAGCTACATGAAACAGATTCCCGACCTGCCCAAGCACCACCTTGTGATCGATTATATCATCATTTTGAGAATTTAATCACATATCAGAGCTTATGTAATCGATTATCTTGACTGGTAATCGATTACTCCATAAGTATTTAAAATTTTAATCACACATGTAATCGATTACCAATTGGTCGTAATTGATTACTCCGGTGAAACTATTACACTGAAAAATATATTTTGTTTATCATAATCGATTATCCCTTTACGTAATCGATTTCTCCAGGAAGCTTCAGTTTTTTTTTCAAAACAAAGAATAATCGATTAGGAGATTGTTGTAATCGATTAGAGAAGCTCAAAATTCATAATCAATGAGGATTTTAATGATTTTAATCGATTAGCCTGAAGTATAATCAATTATTACAATGATTTTATCAGAAAACAGAGTATTTTGCAGATCAATACGAATTTTGCACAGAATAGATCATTTTTAGTGATGAAGGCAGCTATGAAGTTCAATTTGCATGGAAAGGCACACTTAAAACAGGCTAGCATATATTGGATTCATCAAGAATACCTAGCATGTTTCTAAGTGTATAAAATCTATCTCTAGCCAATGGTTTAGTAAATATATCAGCTAGTTGGTTATGAGTATCAATGAAATCAATTTTGATATTACCTTTTTGAACATGATCTCTGAGGAAATGATGCCTTATCTCAGTATGCTTGGTCCTTGAATGCATTATTAGATTCTTTGATATGTTAATAGCACTTGTGTTGTCATATAGCAAAGGTATTTCCTTCAGTTCAACTCTAAAATCTTGCATTTGTTGCTTCAGCCATAGACTTTGTGCACATCAACTTCCAGGTGAGATATATTCAGCTTCAGCAGTAGACAAAGCAACACAAGATTGTTTCTTGCAATGCCATGAGATCAAAGAACTACCAAGTAGATGACAAGTGCCACTTGTACTTTTTCTATCTAACTTGCAACCTGCAAAGTCAAAATCAGAATATCCAATAATATTAATTGAAGCACCTTTGGGATACCAAAGACCAACTTTTGGTGTAGCTTTGAGATATTTGATGATCCTTTTGACTATTGTTAGATAAGACTCTTTTGGGTTTGTTTGATATCTTGCACACAAGCAAACACTTAGCATTATATCTGGTCTACTAGCTGTCAAGTATAACAAAGATCCAATCATTCCTCTGAATTTTGACTCATCAACCTTCTTTCCATTTTCATCTGAATCTAGATATGTTGATGTTGCCATTGGAGTTGCAGCATCTTTGCTTTTCTCCATTTCAAATTTCTTAATTACTTCAAGGCAATATTTGGATTGATTGAGAAATGTTCCATTCTTTATTTGCTTCACTTGAAGTCCAAGAAAGAATGTTAATTCTCCCATCATTGACATTTCAAATTCTTTCTGCATAGCTAAGGAAAATTCCTTACATAGCAAATGATTAGTTGAACCAAAAATTATATCATCAACATAAACTTGAACCAATAAGATATCATTCTCATGCCTTTTGATGAATAAGGTTTTGTCAACATGGCCCCTTGTGAAAGATTGTTCAAGTAAAAACTTGCTTAGTCTTTCATACCATGATCTGGGAGCTTGCTTCAAACCATAAAGGGCCTTTTTGAATTTAAAAACATAGTTAGGATGCTTAAAATCAGTAAAACCAGAAGGTTGTTCAACATATATATCCTCCTCAATGTATCCATTTAAAAAGGCACTTTTAACATCCATTTGAAAGAGTTTGAAGTTCATTAAACATGCATACGCAAGCAATAACCTGATTACTTCTAATCTTGCAACTGGAGCATAAGTTTCTTCATAGTCTATGCCTTCTTCTTGGTTGTAACCTTTATCAACCAATCTAGCTTTATTTCTGACTATGATTCCACTTTCATCAAGTTTGTTTCTAAAAACCCATTTTGTACCAATAGGTTTGAGAGAGGATGGTCTAGGAACAAGTTCCCAAACTTCATTTCTCTTAAATTGATTTAGTTCATCATGCATGGCAATCATCCAATGTTCATCATTCAAGGCTTGATCAATATTATTAGGTTCAATTTGAGAAACAAAAGCCATATTACAACATAGGTTTCTTAATGAAGATCTAGTAGATACTCTCTTTGAAACTTCACCTATGATGTTGTCAAGTGATAGGTCTCTTGCTGTTCTCCAATCTTTAGGCTCTTGAACAGGGGTTGATGGTTTTGCTTCATCACTTGCTTCTTCTTTCTCTTTATTTGAGGAATCATTTAGCTGAATAAATTCTTCCATTGGGCCTGCATCTTTCTTTTTACCTATATGGATTACTTCACCACTTTTCCCATCACAAATCATGCAGCAGTTTTCATTGAATGTGACTTTAAACCTTTTGTCACAGAGTTGACTTATGCTTAAGAGATTATGCTTCAAACCTTCTACATAAAGAACATTCTTTATCTTTGTTTTGAAGCTATCTCCAATGTTGCATTCTCCAATGATCTTGCTTTTATTATTATCCCCATAAGTGACATATCCACCATCCTTAAGTGTTAAGTTTATAAGCATGGACATGTCTCCAGTCATATGTCTAGAGCATCCACTGTCAAGGTACCATATTGAGGATCTAGCTCTTAGACATACCTGCAAAAATCAAATCAATTTACAAAGGAAGGTACCCAATCGAGGTTGGGTCCATAGGGTTTAGTTGCTTTCTTTTTCTTTTGAACCAAAATGCTATCTCCATTAGGCACATAGAATCTCCCAGCATAGCATTTGTAAGATGTATGTCCTCTTTCCATACAATAGTTGCATATCACAGATTTTGAAGATTTTCTAAGGAAAGATTTTGATTGATCTTTGAGTTAGTATACTTTTTTTGATTCTTCTATTTTGGAGGCACAAATATTGTTTTTCCAACATATTTGAGCCCTTTTTGTACCCCAAACCAGAAGTATCTCCAACATATCTTTGCACACTTAGCATTTCATCCAAGTTGCATTTTCCTCTATATAACTTTCTCAAAAGATCAACCATATAATTGATTTCAGATAAACTTGTCATATATTTTTCTCCTTGACTCTTTTTGTAATCATCAAAATCTTTTTGAAGCAAGTTATACTTGTCAACACTTGTAGAGGAAGAGGCACGTAGACATCCATTCAAATTGTAACTTGAAACAAGTTTTTCATTTTCTTCTTTCAAGTTGCAAATATATGTTTGCAATTCAGTAATCTTTGCAACGTGCCATCTAAGATTTCCTTTTAGCTTGTTATTTGATATTGCAAGTTTTTTGGCTTCTTCATGCATTTCATGGAAAGCACTAATAGCTTGATCATATTTAGAACTTACGTCAGTTCCATCACATGAGAGATCATCATCTTCTTCATTGATTGTGGAAGTGAGACACATGTTGGCTTCCTCGTTTTCAGTTGAAGATTCTGAGGTAGTTGACTCATTATCTTCCCAAGATATGTAGGCTCTTTTCGATTTTCCTTCCTTTCTCCCCTTATTGTCACCTTGTTGTTGTTGTTGTTGTTCTTGCTGATCTTTGTGAACCTTTTGTTCTTATTTTTCTTCAAGAACTTGCTGAATTTTCTGACAATTAAGTTCATGTTGTCCTCTTCATCCTTATCACCTGTTTCTTCTTCTTTTTCAGCTTTTGAAGTTGTAGCTTTTAACACAATGCTTCTGTTTTTCTTTTCTGCATCTTCATTACAAGTTAGTTGAGACATTTCAAGCTCATACTCAAGTAGCTTACCAAATAGTGCCATGGACATCTTTGATAGATCTTTAGATTCCTTGATTGCTGTCACCTTTGGTTGTCAAGGCCTTGTTAGACACTTCAAGATTTTGATGTTCAATTCTTCAGTATCAAAGATCTTTCCAAGACCCAATAGATGGTTGACTATATGAGTGAATCTTGTCTGCAGCTGAGAAATGCTTTCATTGGTGTTCATCTTGAACATCTCATACTCATGGATCAATGCATGCTTCCTTGATCTCCTGACTTCTTCAGTTCCTTCATGAGTAATCTCCAGCATCTCCCAAATTTGTTTTGCACTTGTACATTTCACTGTTCTAAAAAATTCATCAGAGGAAAGTGCAGAGGTGATCATACTTTTTGCTTTGAAATCATATTGGACAACCTTTTGTTCAGCATCAGTCATCTCATCCCATTCTTTGGGAATCAATTCATTGAGAACAGTTTTCTTTGGAGTAAAAGGACCCTTTTCTATAGCATTCCAAGCACCTGGGTCATTTGATTGAATAAAGATTTTCATTTTATTTTTCCAAAAACTGAAATGTTCCCCTTCAAACATAGGAGGTATGTTTAAAGAAGCACCTTCCTTGAAGGTTATTTGTGAGATATTCATTTTTTCTTTTTGAAGAAAAACTAGTGATCTTGAATAACTCTCAAGAACCAGCTCTAATACCAATTGAAAATAATATGAATACTTCACAACAACCAAGGGGAGTGAATTGGTTGAACCTTGGTATTTTAAAAAATCAAATTCAAATCAGAGTTTAAGGATCTTTATCACTTCCAAAACCAAGAAACATTTTACTCAATCAAATAGCTCAGCCCAAGAATTCAATAGATCAAAATAGAACTTGTTAAACAATGGATATGACTCAAAGAATTAAAGATCAATGAATAAGATGAGAATAGAGATATAGAAATAAGAACACAAGCAATTTATACTGGTTCACTTCAAAATCTGAAGCTACATCCAGTTTCTTCTAATTCACATTGAATTAGAGTTCCACTATTATAAAATATTCTTACAAGCTTTTACAAGAACTTCCCCTTTATCAACCCTAGATAAAGAACAAAAATCTAAAACCCTATTATACTTCTAAGGAGAAAGATTCACAGAACACTACTCTAATCTTTATGCTAGAGAACCCTTCTCTAGTCCCAAGATAGAAGAATCCTATTACAATAGCCAATATCAACAAAGTATGTAAACAAAATTACAATCAATGAGTTAAGGAAAGAAATAACCTGATGATCCAGTGAATGACATGCATATGAATGAACAATTCAGGTTGAAAGACAAAAACAAATTCAGAACATTCTTCTTCCTTAACCTTTTGAAAGAAACTTCTTGCTTTAAAGAATCACTCAAAAACCCATGAGTGTTTTAGTTGATGGAAGAACTCATAGAACTCAGAAAATCACTTTGAACATGTTTAGAAAGTTTGTGTATTCTCAGAATACGAATTGATCAAGTTTTAAAACAAGCTGAGCTTTGGTTCTATTTATAACAAACTTTTGTAATTGTTAGTAATCGATTAAACGCGCCTAATAATCGATTAAAACGCTCATGTAATCGATTAAAATAACCTTGTAATCGATTAAAGTGTTCTACAAGATTCTGGACATGAGCAACAAGCAAAATAATCGATTATTCCGTCTTGTAATAGATTAAGACAGCAAGCTTCAAATATCAAAATACACTATGTAATCGATTACGATCTTTGATAATCGATTAAATCAGGAAGCTTTATAAAAAAATGAGCTATATAATCGATTACAACATTTCGTAATTGATTAAGACAGGAAGACAACTTTTTCATTTAAGCCTGTGTAATCGATTACTACCTATTGGTAATCGATTAGAGTGTTTCAACAAAGCAGTTTATATGAAAGCAAAGGTCAAATAATCGATTATTCCGTTAGGTAATCGATTACATTGTTCTTAAAAGCTTTTCCAGAATGAACCAAGAACAAAATAATCGATTATACCTTTAAGGTAATCGATTACAACAGTATAAAAATAATTTTTCCAAAAAACCTTTGAATCAAATTAAAACCTTAGTTAAATGTTAAAAATTGTGTTTAATTTCATGAAAAACACTTAGTTGAATCAATGAATGAATAAGTGAATGCCGGAATGCATGGATCAATCAGCTAGCTTTCCTTTTACATAAAATTCCAAGTCTTCAAGCATGTTGAAAGCACAAAACTCATCTTGTATCAAAGACTTCCAAACTTCATGAAGCTCCCCCTGTATCCAACAAATTACTCACTTCGAAAATTTTTAACATATTTGTTATCACCCAAGTTGCCCTATAGCTACTTTTTGAGAAGTAGTATTTGCCCTTAGAGAAAAAATACAGAAAACAGAGCCAGTAGTAGAGTCATAAATTTGAAAGGAAACACTAAATTTTCTTGATATTGCCAAAAAAACCTTCCTCTCTTCCCAAAAGTTTGCATTGTCTAAGTAAGAGTCTTTCAAATCCTCCTTGGGCTCGAGAACTATTACTATTTTCAACCATGTACAAACTTGAAAATGCTCATTCTTCTCAAAAGCGACCTTTGCTTATCCTAAAGGAATTTTACCACAAGAATGTGTAGACATCGAAGCTAAACAAATAAATGGTAAATTTTGCGTATTGTCATATTAAAGCACTCAAAACAATCCTCACTAAATGTTTTAATGTTTTCGATTCCAACTTTCAGCTATCCCTATCAAAATTTCCCATCAAGAAGATAATGAAGATTGGTTTGATGACGATCAAGGGCCCCAAAAAAAATCTTCTTGAAAGAGAAAAACTCTTTCTTCCAGCAGTACATGACATCAGGTATATGGAATTCTCTAATCAGCTTGACTTTATTCTCAATGATTTTTTTATAACACAATTAAATTTCTTGTAGGGATCAAAGAAAACTAACAAGACCAAGACTGATGAAAAAGTAAAGCTTCAACCAAAACCACCTAAATTCTAACAACCATTAAGGGTTCGATTTGTTCTTTTTCAACATAACTTATTTCTTTGATTCGCACAACTTATAAATTTTCGTATTATAGTCTACTACCTCCTAGTCCTTAAAGGCCAGAGTTTCTAAGGGATTAGATGATTCTAATGAAGACATGCCCATTAGTTCTTCCTTTAAGCCAACCTCTTCCGCTAAGACCAAGCAGAAGGTATTCTAGGAAACTTTGAGGAAAATTTATTTCACGTGGTCTCAATCTAGAGAATTTCTTGACACATGTCTTTTGAATGGCATACTTGTAACGCCTCTCTTTACCCACTTGTGCTTGATTAATTTTAGATAAAATTACGTGTCCACTTTATATTAAAATTTGATTAGTATAAATTTTTCACGAAATTTCTTTTCGCATTGCTTGCGAATTTTAATAGTTGTCAGTAACATAAATGATTTTCCTCACCACAACCATGCAAATAAAATTCATTAATACATATTGAA
>PYAF01003230.1:190077-201999 GCA_007407185.1 Glycine tomentella
CTAAGGGTGTTTAAATCATGCTTCAAACATCCTAGAGTACTTATAAAAAATTTTCCTTAAGATATCCTGCTAAGATGCCTAGGGGTATTTTGGTCATTTCTAAAATATCCAGGGGTATTTTCGTCATTTTTCCAAATTCTTCTGTACCACCTCCAATTAATATTTTACCCTTGTGATTCCTAAATTTCGGGGTGTTACAATACTGAAGGATAAATACTGGTTCTCTACATTGCAGGAAGACAAAATAGTGGATCTTTCCTCCTCTCAAGATCCTTCTAAGGTTGGTGATGGCGAGGTAAATTTCTAAGCATCTATGAATCCTTTTCCTGCTACCAAATTCTATTAAGAACTATAGCCCTAATATATTAATCATTCGATAGGAAAAATAAATTCAAGATAACAGCCAGTTCGAGTGCGAAAAGCATAAACAAGGAAATACTTGGTAAATATTTTGATCCCTAATTATTTTCTACTACTTTCATTTTGATGTCAAAAATTAACATTAATAAATATGTTTTCTTCTCGAAAAGAATCAGAAATACCAGTTTCAACAATGGATGCTAGTAATGCTGGAGTGGTTGAAGATCAGGAAAAACAAAAGGATGCTCAAAGCCATAGTGAATCCTCCCCATCAAAATCAAAGTCACTTCTGGAGCCAACAGTTAAAGAAAACATCGTCGAGGTCGATACAACTCTTGACATTGTTTGAATCCTGAAGCTAAACAACACCCTCCGCCTGTAGAAGGACTTGGGTTTGTAGATTCTGCTAACACTTTTGTCCTTATTCTGATTGTCGAAACGAATGACCTACTAATTGATCAAAGTATGCAACCATCAAGATTGTTAATATTCTATTTTTTTATTCTAATAACAAAATTTAACTCTGCTTTGATTTGGTTGTAGCTATTATCGAAGAATCTCCCACCGTGAATGTAGGAAATCTTTAAAGGGAGACAGATCCATTGGATACTAATCCTTTTGCCTTTATTGAAGTTTGGCCTTCCATTTCGATGCCATCTAAAGCTTTTGAATCTAGCCATAACAGACCATTCACACACTTCGATGAAGTTGTGGCAAAGTTTTGAAGACTGGCATTTGATAAACCTCTCGAAGACTCTCTTTCTAATCCATATTACAACCCTTGACTTCAACAGTCAGTAAATGAGGTCTTTAAGTTTAACGACTTATTGGTTGATGAGATTTGAAAGGAAATAAACTATTTCCTCAATATCTTCAATAATGCCTTCAAAGCTCATCAATCACATAGTTAACACACTGCTTATATTGTTGAGATAGATATAATAACCAGGGATAAATAAATAAAAGAAAAAAAAGAAAGAAAAGTTTAAATTTATAATATTCTGTCGCAAAAGCATTAGCGACGAAATTAGTGACGAATTTAGCAACAGAGTTAGCGACGACTGGAGATTGGTGCTGATAGCGTGAGATTGTTGCAGAAGGCCATTTCTCACTGGAATCTGGCGCCAGTAGCGCCATCAGCGCCAAATGCACTAGAAGCTGGCGTCAGTAGCGCCAGAAGTGCTCCATGAAGTCAATTTCTCTGGAATGTGGCGCCGGTAGCACCAGAGTGGAGCCATCAGCGCGGGACCTTTGACAGGACCACTATATAAGATCATTTCACGCGATTTTTGGGCCAAAACTCTTCCTTTTTTTTTTCCTCTGACCCTTTCCGCCATTAGAGCCTAGGGAAGCTCCACATCTTCACCAAACTTCACCAAAACACTTCCCTTTCAACATGAAACTTGTAGAGAATCACCCTATGAGCTAGAATCCTTCATCTTTTTTTTCTAAAAACCTTCAAACGGAGAGATCCCTTTCTCTAGGGAACTTCACAAACCTTGAGTTTGGCGAGGAAAGGAGGCAATTCATGGACACCCAAGCTTGGAAAGGTCATCCACTAGCCTTCCTTGTCATCTTAGAGGTAAGAAACTCGAGTTTTACCATTTGATTTGTGATTTTGTTCTTGGGATGAATAATGACCCTTTTGAGCTAGAGCTGGAATTAGGCTTGGGTCCTTTAGAAAAGTATGTTTAGGAGGTTGTTGTGATGAAGGATTAGCTTTGAAATGTTAGTTTCACGGACTTTGGTTTTGGCTTTAAGAAATGCATGTGTAGGAAGAATGTTGGTTAATTGATGATTGTAGAACATGCATGAGCCTTGATACTTGCTCTTTATGTGCTTGAGAGGCTATATGAATGATGATTTTGTGTAGAAGTAACCGTTTAAGCCCCATTTCTTACCCTTGAGTGTTGGCCTGTATAGAGCTTTGAGCTCTTTGTTTTGGCTTATACCGAGTCTTGGGGAGACTCTAGTGCCTTAGTAAGGCCGAGATAGACCGCTGAGGGTCTGTGGATTGTCTAGTGAATTGGCTAGTTCTAATAACCTTAAGATAGATGACTGAGAGGTTTTATGGAAAGGAAGGATGTTCATTTCTTTGTAACAGTTGAGGACCGTTGTTATGTGCTTATGCCTGGTATGGTTGTGTTGATGATTGATTATGCTTGTATGCCTTGTATAGGGCGTGACACCAAGAGTGTCAGTGGCGTAGACCACCGTTTTGGGGTTAAACTGCAGAGCATGGCTTTGGCAGGTAAGTTCTTTGCTCTTGGGGAATGTTTCCCACTGCCTGTGTTCCACCATACTGCGAGGGAGTGATGGTTGCATTCTTGATGCATGTTCATTGAATTGTTTGTTACTTTCCTCATGATGATATGTATGCATGATTCTATGCCTTGTGTGGATGATTACCTATTGAATAGATCTTCTGGCCAATTAGATAGATATGGACCTGCCTAGGAGCAGAGCGCAACTCCTAGTTTGGTTTGCTCATGTAAAAGGTGATGATGATCCCTTAGGACCAAGAGATAGGTGGTCCCGTCGCGGTTGAAGCCTATTCTCAGAGGTGCCATATATGTGCATCTATGTGTAAAAGGGTAGCTCCCGATGGGATGGCACGGGTGTGAGTTCCAGTCTCACACTAGGGACTGAGAGTCCCAGATGCTGATGATGATGCATCTTGTGGCGGGCGTAGTACCGCGAATATACATTAGAGCTAGATGATGGCTATGTATTGTTGTGAGGGTCGGGAGGCCTAGTGATTGTAATGCCTTTGATGATGTGTGTCATAGAAGTGAGCTAGGGGGAGGAGAAGCCTCCAGGAGTCCTGAGCTTACTGAGATGTGTATCTCACCCCGTGTGGGGATTATGTTTTACAGGTGATTCATCTGGCAGAGATGATAGGTCTCAGGGCGGGAGGCCCCAGTAGAGATAGTTCCTGTGTAGCTGCATGGCAGCATTTTGAGAGCTTCGTGGCTCCTTTGTTTTGGCTTTGATGTATTTTGTACCCCTGTGAGGGAAGATGTGTGTGTGTACACATGTTGTGGATTTGTTATGTATATGGACATTATATGTTTTGTATGCCCTCATGTGAGGATGAGATCTTTAAGATCAGGGCACTTGGTGCTTATTCTTTTGTATAAACACAGTGAGTGTCTTGATGATGTATATACCTGTGGTTTTCTCCTGATATATCTGTAGAGATATTGTTTATGCATCTGCCGTTATTTATGTTTGTTTTGGGATCTTGAGGCTGGCTATAGTACGTTGGTTTTGTTTGTTTAAATATTGTGTACCATACATAATGAATCAAGAAATAAGGTTTTATAATCGCTTCTGCGTGTTTTAATTAAAGTTAATTACTGCGCTTATCTGATTAAGTAATTGTTAATACACCAGATGCATACGGGGTGTTACAATAGAGTCTTCTACAAAGCAGGATCAAAATAAGTTAATTCAAGCTCGATAAGGTTTTCAAAAGGCCAAAGAGAATCTAATGCTAATACAAGGGTCAATTGATAAAATTGAGAGATCTGAGGCAAAGCTGGTCAAGAAAGAACAAGATCTTTTGGTGATACTTAGGCCTATTCAAGAAGAACTTTATTCCACTCGCCTCAAGCTTCAAGAACTTCAATCTACCAAAGAAACTAATGAGAAGAATAAAGATTTTTTCTACTCATTTGGTAAAGACATAGTGCAGGAGCTAAAGGGCCTTCTCGAGAAGCACATACAACTTGAGTTTGCTCAAAAGGAGTCTATGAATGCCTTATTTACATGGATCAAAGCCTTTAATGAATTGAAGCGAAGCCATTTTATTCGATCTACTAAATATTCATCAATTGTGGATTCTTAAACAAATTTTGTAATTTTTTATATTTTTAGTATTCTTGTAATATCCTTTCGAACAATTTGCACTTTAATTTTCTATGTTATGGAAATGTTTATTTCAGTTATCTTTGGTCTATATGTTTTTAAGTACTTTTCATTCATTGAACTAATATAACTATTTGTATTTACTTCTCAAATTGCATAAGCATTTCCCAAAAAAAACTTTTTCGTTAAATATGGTCCATCCTAATTTGGGGACCATTTACCAAGAACTTTTGATTTTTTATCCATTGGTAATATAAATTTCCAAACCAAGTCTCCAATTCAAAAAGACTTTCTCCTAACCTTTTTATAATGCTTAACAACTTTTTCTTTTTGACAAATATTGTTTTCTAAAATTAAGCATTCTTCGTCTAAGGTATTCAACTTGTCAAACATCAAATCCCCATAATCCTGAACAAGGATTTCATTTTGTCGTTGAATTTGAATCGAATTTAGATTTATTTCAACAGGGAAAACTATTTCATGTCCATAAACCAACTTAAAAGGAGTAACACCAGTAGCCATTTTTGGTGAATTTTGATAAGACCAAAGAACTTGATCTAAACTTTCATGCCAACTCCTAGGTTTTTGGCCAACGTGTTCCTTAATCAAGCTTATCAAATTCTTTTTTAAGGCTTTGACTTGGCCATTTGCTTGTGCATAATAAGGAGTAGAAGTTAATAATGTGATATTTCGAGAATTGGCATATTGAACCACTTTTGTACCAGTAAAAGCGATGCCTTGATCTGTTGTAAGTAATTCAGGGATACCAAATTGAAAAATAATATTTTGTTCTATGAAATTTATTATATCCCCTTGATCAATATTCCTTAAAGGAATGGCTTCTACCCACTTGGTAAAATAATCCACTGCAACCAAGATATACCTATGTCCTTTCGAGGAAGGTGGATGAATTTGACTTATCAAATCTAAAGTCCGTCCTCGAAAAGGCCAAGTTTTTGTCACTGAATGTAACTCACTTGCTGGAACTTGTTGTATGGGACCATGTTTCTAACATTCTTCATATGATTTTGCATAATTAAGGCAATCTTTCAAAATAGTTGGCCAATAATAGCTTTGTCAAAATAACATTAACGTCATCTTTTCACCAACTTAGTGAGAACCATAAGTCTCTTCATGAGTTTCAGCCAAAGCTATATAAGTTTCTGATTCTCCCAAATACTTTAATAGGACTCTATCTATACACTTTTTATATAACTCATCTCCAATAATAACATAACTTACAACCTTATATCTTATCTTTTGATCCACATATAAGTTAGGATTTCTAAGATAATCCACTAAAGGCTTTCCCCAGTCATGAGTTGTGAACACATTTATACTCAAAACTTCTACTTCTTCCTGTAATTTTTCTTTGATAGTTATCAAAGTTTCAAAATTTTGTTTACTTAATTTATAACCAGATGCAACTTAAGCCAAGTCATTAACTTCTTTATTTTGCTCTCAAAACACATGTTCAAATTCAAACTTGTCAAATCTAGTTAACAACTTGGATGCATATGAAAAGTATTTCAGCAAATTACTTTTGATGCACTTAAACTTATGGGTTAATTGATTGATGACTAACTCAGAATCTAATCAAAATATGTTTTTCACATAGATTGAATAATGTTTGTATACCTACTATTAAAACCTCATATTCTGCTTTGTTATTGGAACATAAAGGTAGAATTTCGAAAAGAATCTTCACATGTGTATTATTTGAAGAAATTAAAATAACACCAATCCCAGCACCATTCACATGTTTTGATCCATCGAAATACAACAACCAAGGTTTAATTCCTACATAACATTCCAAAATTTCTATGTTTGAATGCTCAGCTAGAAAATGTGCTACAATTTGGCCTTTAATAGCTTTCAAAGGTACAAAGGTAAGTGAGAATTCTGTTAGTGCAAGGGTCCATTTTCCTATTCTATTATGCATTATAGACTTAGATAACATAAATTTGATAACATTATTGTGAGACATAACTTGAACATTAAAACTTGATATAAAACTTGAGTTTAGTACAAGAGTGATACAAACATAAACACAATTTTTCTATAGCACGATATCCAATTTCGACATCATTAAGAATTTGACTTAGATAATAGATAGCACATTCTATGTCGTTATCATGTTCTTGCACCAACATGGTTGCAATAGTCGAATCTAATGCTGAAATATATAATTTCAAGTCTATTCCTTTCACAAGAGGCATTAGAACTTATAGATTGGCAAGATATCTCTTAATGTCATCAAAGGCTTCTTGGTGTTCCTTTTTCCATCGAAATTCAACTTCATCTTTTAATCTAATAATAACTGAAGTTGTTTCTTACTCTTCGGAGGGAAAGTCTCCAAAATGGATTTCGCCTTATTTTTATCTACTTCAGTGGCCTTTCTATCTCTACGTTGATGACCACCATGACATTAGGAGCAAATCTTTCCCCCTCACAGATAGGCAAAATATGTGTTCCACCAATTCCCTACTGAGTCCAAACATATCTTAATATTCCCATGCAAAATAGTCCTTGAAACACATGTGACAGAGAAATTATTTTTTCTCGAAGCCCAACACCTAGTAGTTTACTAACATAAGTAGGCTTTCAATTTTCTTCAGTCCCCAGGTTAGTCTCTTCTAAAGGATCTTGAGATATCATCTTTTTTAATCTTGAGGACATTGGTTTTTCAAAGCCTAAAGGTGAATTATCATAAATACAGTCTAAGTGCAAAACACCTTTTGATTTCTCTTTATCATCCCTTATTTCTTTTTTCTCTCTGATGGCATCAGTATCCATCCTTTCTTTCTTTACTTTGATGACATTAGTATCCGCCATTTCTTTCTTTAATTTGATGGCATTAGTATCCATCTCTTTCCCCTTTTCTTTGATAGTGTCAGTATCCATCCTTTTTTTCTTTACTTTGATGGCATTAGTATCTATCTTTTCTTTCTTTCTACAACCACAATAGCCATTGATGTGTTGCAAACACATCTTAGTTTTAGGATAGTTTTAGGTTATATTTTGATTAAATCATTAGGAATTAGATTAGAATAAGTTAGTTTGTCATTTATATTTTATTATATTTCAGTTTATTACCAAGTTGTGATTTCAGGGCCAAAAAGAGGAGAATCAAGCAAAAGAAAGAAGAAAAGTAAATCTAAGATCTCGCGCGGATCGCGCCAGCGTCCGCGCGAGTCACGCCATATGGTAAAATCCAGAGCTCAGCCTCGAATGGTTCACGCTATCAGCGTGAACTCCCACGCCAGTAGCGCCATCATGTCGTGAAGGTGGCGCGATCCGCGCCAAGATCCGCGCCAGCCGCGCCAGATATGCGCTGTTTCCTGATTTAAAAAGATTGACTTCGAAAATTGCACAGAAAATAGGCTTTGTTACTTGAATTAAATTTATCTATAAATAAAGGCCTCTGGACTGACTAAAAGCATCATCATCTATTTTCCAAATACTCTCTCTATCACTCAAAACCATTGGAGGTAAAAGATCAAGGTCAGGTCACTGCAGAATCATGAATTATTTGACAGCCTTGGTTGCTTTGAAGCCTATGGCAGGCTAAAACTTGTATTGTGGGAAGGCCATGAACTGATGTAACTCCTCTGTAACTTGATTGGTATTGAACTATAATGCTGTTTTGATTATTTTATTCTATTCTATGCTGTTTAATGTTTATTCTTATTTGGAACTGGCCATTCTATTTAAGTATCGAGGGTTAGGATTCGCAATAGGAATGTTGGAGTTCTAATTTCTGATCTGTTTAGAATAATAGTTGTTCATCACCTAGGAATAGGGATGCGTGGCTACGGATTTTATAATATGATCTTTCTCTTGCTTAACTTGATAGACTTCACTAAGGAATTAGGTTTTCGATTCAGGTTAAAAGGTTAATTCACTAAGGGATTAAGGATTAACTAATTTAGGAAAGGCTTATTTTCTGAATAACCTTAACAAGAACACATGAGATATATTCTTTGAATACTTAGTTTGACAGAATCATTAAGGGTTTAGGGTTCTCGATCGAATTAAAGGGTTAAATCGCTAGTTATCTAGGATTTACGAATTTAGGAGAGATTTATCATGTGTGTGACCTAAGATAATAAACCAATTAAGTGAAGGAGGTAGTGAACAAATGGAACTGTGCCTGACCATAATTGTTCTTCCATTGGTAATCTTTCTTTTCTTTATTGCACTTATTTAAATTTTGTTTTACAATCAACCAACCAATCCAATCAACAATCTTCGTCTGCGTAATTTCTTATTTTATTTTTCAATTACATTCATTAGTTTTACTGTGAAAATCACCCCAATCCCTGTGGAGAACGATACTCTACTTACCTAAACTTTATTACTTGTAAACGATCGGTGCACTTGCCGTAATCTCACAACAACCATTTTTTCAATTTTGACGGCCACAATATCTGTTTGTTTCTTATTATCGACTATGTAAGCTGATAGGAGAGCCATAAAGCTCACATACGCTTCTGGTGAAGTCATGACTCATTAACCTTGGCCATTTTTTCGACAGCCTTGTTAATTAACAGGAAACCTCTATTCGCATCCCAACAAAAGAACGTGTCTTTTCATCACTTGATTTATTGTTATCATAGAATGAATCTTTGCTTCGAATGGAGTAGTCCTTGCCATTGCTTGGTCACTTTCACTCACAAAGACAACATAAATTCCATACAATGATTGATCTACTTCCACCATTTCAAGTTTTCCATCTTCATTCAAAAGAAAAGCTTTTGATGAACTATTGATGGAATTGCTCCTACTCCATTGATCCATCCTCTTTCTAATAACATGTTGAAGCTGGCTTGTGAATAAATCACTAGAAACACTATAGGCCTTCTCCTATTACCTACTGAAACATCCAAACAAATTACCCCTTCAAAATCTTAAGGCTGAAAACAATAGGAATACCCACAAAATCAGAGTTAAAGGATCTTAATCACTTTTAAACCAAGAATGCTTTTAATTAATCAAGTTAATCAGCACAAGAAACAATAGCTCAAAACATAACTTGTTGAGTAATGATAATACCACCAAGAACAAATGAACAAGATTACATGAAGAGATAGAGATAAGAAAATCAACACAAGCAATTTATACTGGTTCACTTCTCAAGAGAAGCTACATCCAGTTTCTTTTAATCAACACTAGATTAGAGTTCTACTATTATAAAATTCTATTCTTACAAGCTTTACAACAATCTCTCTTTATCAACCCTAGATAAAGAATAGAAATCTAAAACCCTATTAGACTCCTAAAGATCAAGAACAAGAGAACACTACTCTGTTCTTCCCTAGATAACACTACTCTAGAAGAAGCTTCAAAGAATCCTTTACAATAGCATCAAATAACAAAAATTACAAAAACGAAATTACACTCAAAGATTAAGGAGAGAAACAACCTGATGATCCAATAAATATGAATGCACATGAGTTACCAATCAAGGTTGAATGCAGAAACAGATTTTTAGAACATGCTCTGCATTACTCTTTTGAAATATCTTGCCCAAGAAATCATACAATACCCATTAGGATTAAAGAGTTGGACAAGAAGTACGTAAACCCAGAAAATCATTTTAGAACTTTGTGAAAGCTTGTGTGTATTTAGAAATTTCGAAGTATTCCAGTTAAGTTTCAAGCTAAGCCTTCTTTCTATTTATAACAGAGTTTTGTAACAACCTGTAATCGATTACATGCGCCCAATAATCGATTAAAACGAGCCACGTAATCGATTAAATTACCACTTAATCGATTAAAGTATTTAAGGCTGAATTCTGGGTTTCACAACGAACAAGATAATCGATTAAACCGAGCTGTAATCGATTAAAGCAGTGAAGTTTTGTTTCTGAGCCTCTAGTGTAATCGATTAAGGCAGTGAAGCAAGCTTTTCTCAAATAGCCTATGTAATCAATTACGAATGATGGTAATCGATTAAATTAGTGAAAACATGATTTTCAAGATAGCTTGTGTAATCGATTACTGTAAATGGTAATCGATTAAAGTAACACTGTATTACTTTGATTTACATTATGTAATCGATTACAAATTGTTGGTAATCGATTAATATATTCATTAAGGCTTTTCCAATTTTAAAGACGAACCAAATAATCGATTAATTTGTGATGTAATCGATTAAATTGTTCATCAAAGCTTTTCCAATTTTAATCATGAACTAAATAATCGATTAATCTTCTGGGTAATCGATTAAAATAGTGAAATTACATTTTTCCAAAAACATTACACATTTAGATCTTTTTTGAAATAGCTTTGATTCTTTGATGAAAACACTTAAGCATGTAAATGATTATATGCATGCAAATGCAAGTATCAACAGATTTGCTTCTCATACACTTCAATTTGGATTTCAATCTTCAAGGAATGTGAAAAGCTCAAAACATTCTTCTAAGTCAAAAGCTTCATTCTTCTTGTTACTCCCCCTATATCCAACAATCTCCCCATTTTGGCTTTGAACATGCCAAATATTGATTGACCATGTGTTAGAGATTTGTAGTGCTTTGAAGGTTGAGCTAGATAGAATTCTTGAACTTTGTTTGAACTTTATCAATCCTGAAAACAAATCATCTTCTTTGCCAAGAACAAGTGTTAAGAAATCTGTTGGTATAACCATTGGTCATTTACTTCTTTTAGTTAGCTTCTATAATTTAGTTTGCTCCCCCTTAGTGAATTTCATCATCCATCAATTTGTAAAAAATGCAACAAAAAACAAAGCATAACAAAGGGCAAAACATAATTAGTTTCCAATCAATTTTTCTCCCCCTATTTGGCTTTTCAAAGGCAATAGATAGCATAGCAAGTGAGAGAAAGAAATGCAAATTCATTAATCAAAAGAGAATAGTACATTAATCAGAAAATACAAGAAGCTTAAATTAATTAGGAAAATCATCAAGCATAAGCCTAGCTTCTATGTTTTCTACCCTAGATTTGATCTTCTCCAAAGCTGAATTAGTTTTAGCCCTGTGCTCATGATGTAGGGACAATAAATCATCCATCTTTTGAATCATAAGAGATTCAAATGGACTGTAAGATGGTTGAGTAGGGCCTTCATCTTCAGCCTCTTCTTTTTCTTCATTTCCAGCAACAGGGACTTGTTGGCCAGCCATTTGCCATCCTTGAGGAGTCTTGACCATCCCCAGCTTGGTAAGATGCTTTTCTTTGATGAGGTTGTTGCTTGAGTTTGTGTTGTCAACAACATCAATAGAGACATCAATATTAAAGTAATCAATAAACCTGGAAACAAGAACAGGGTACGGAAAAGGGTAATTCATTAACCTCTTGGATTTAAGCATAATTTCCTCCAAAATGAGAATCCAATTCATCTGAATGGAATTCTTGAGACTATACACAATTTGTAGGTCATTATCAGTGGCTTGGGCATGATTGGTTGCTCTAGGGGTTAGGATATAGGTGATTATGTAGTGAATAAGTTTGTCCTCATGGGTCATTAGGCCAGTGTGTAACATCCCGGGCGCTGACGAGGGCGGGGAGTGATCGCCGGTGCAGTGAGGCACGGACAAGGAGCGGCTCCTGGCAGGCTTCCAGCGGGAGGGGTACATGAATGAATCGAATACACACCCGAACGAGAGGGATCCAGAGGCTGTGCAGGTATGGGACTGTACAGTTGAGGATAACTTAAAGGATTTAATAGGTA
>PYAF01003230.1:202099-212220 GCA_007407185.1 Glycine tomentella
CCCGAACGAGAGGGATCCAGAGGCTGTGCAGGTATGGGACTGTACAGTTGAGGATAACTTAAAGGATTTAATAGGTACTACCTATACCAACAAGGTGCATCTACTTTTCGGTAGCCCATAACATAAGAACTCCACAGTTAAGCGTGCTTGACTTGGAGCAATCTTGGGATGGGTGACCTCCTGGGAAGTTTCTTAGGAAAGTGTGTGAGTGAGGACAAAGCACACTGAAAAGTCTTGTGTTGGTATATAGGGACAGTCGCTGATCCTGCAAGTGGCCAGGCGTTACAAGTGGTATCAGAGCAAGGCCTCTCTACCAGTACGGTGTGGTTCGAGGACGAACCAAGCGGAAGCTGGTGGGCATGTAACATCCCGGGCGCTGACGAGGGCGGGGAGTAATCGCCGGTGCAGTGAGGCACGGACAAGGAGCGGCTCCTGGCAGGCTTCTAGCGGGAGGGGTACATGAATGAATCGAATACACACCCGAACGAGAGGGATCCAGAGGTTGTGCAAGTATGGGACTGTACAGTTGAGGATAACTTAAAGGATTTAATAGGTACTACCTATACCAACAAAGTGCATCTACTTTTCGGTAGCCCATAACATAAGAACTCCACAGTTAAGCGTGCTTGACTTGGAGCAATCTTGGGATGGGTGACCTCCTGGGAAGTTTCTCAGGAAAGTGTGTGAGTGAGGACAAAGCACACTGAAAAGTCTTGTGTTGGTATATAGGGATAGTCGTTGATCCTGCAAGTGGTCAGGCGTTACACAGTGCTTAGCCTAAGCTTCAGCCTCATTTGGGGATCAAGAAGTACCCCCCTATAGGTCTCCACCCTATTGTACCCCTCAGCCTCTTCTTCAAATTTCCTTTCACCTTCAAAAGAAATACCAGCTGCAGCTTTCTAAACGTCAGGAGTAATATTCATGGTTACTCCATTAACTTGACATTAGGTCCCATCCATAGAGCCCTTAGCATAGGTGTAGAACACCTTTACTAATTCAGGGTAATAGGTACCCTTCATCTCAACAAATTTTCTCAATCCCTGGGTTTCAATGAAGGCAGGGAATTGAAAACCTTCTCTAATGGACCAGTCAAGTTCAAGGTATTTAGGAGAATAGACTAATTTTGTGGCATTGAACTGAAGATAGGTCATTTTGTCTCTTTCAGCAGGAAACCAATGATCTAACTTATTGATAGCAGGGTTAGAGGTTTCACCAGCTTTTCTCTTAGAGGTTTTGGTTCTCTTGGGTGCTGACATATTGAACTAGGAAGGAAAGGCTACAGACAAGGTTTCTGAACTCAGAGGAAGAAAGAAAAACACAGTAGTGCTTAAGATGGTGTGATTTTTCTCTTGAACATAGGCTGTATTTTTAGAAGAATTTGGGCTCCAAAGTTCAAATTTGAAATGAGTAACAGTAATTTTTGAATTAACCCACTAACATTAAAGCACAGAAGATTCAAATTTTGAATTAGTTGGCAGTTGGGCAGTTACAATTTCCAAGAAAACTGACAGATTCTGCAGTAACTCCATGAATAATCGATTATATGCTCATGTAATCGATTAATTCGTAAGCAAAATCAGTTTCTGCAGCAGTTGTAATCGATTATTTTGACAATTAATTGATTATTTCAGTGAGATTCAGTTGAAGAAGATGAATTGTAATCGATTATTTACCCTAAGCAATCGATTATCACAAACAAAATTCAAGTTCCAAATAATTTTTCAGTCAATTTAATCGATTACCATTCACCGTAATCGATTATTCCAGTGAGATTTTATTTCTGAAAAGATTTTTGACCATCTGTAATCGATTAATTCGAGGTGTAATCGATTATTCCAGTGAACTTTGGCTTTTTGAAATATTTTCGAAGGCAGAATAATCGATTATCTCGAGTTTATAATCGATTACATGAGTGCAGAATTCATTCTAAAAAGTTTTTTAAGTGAATTTAATCGATTATTCCGATAGGTAATCGATTATTACAGAGAATTTATCAGAATGAACAGTGTTTTATGCAGCACAACTTGGAATTTTGAAGCACATGTGATTTATTGATCAAACAACAAGCTATTTCACATAGATAAACACATACCAATCAAGCTAGTAAAGATTAGATTCATCAAGGATACCTAGCATGTTTTCAGGAGTACATAATCTATCTCTAGCCAAAGGTTTAGTGAATATATCAGCCAATTGATTGTGAGTATCAATGAAGTCAATTTTGATATTACCTTTTTGAATGTGATCTCTAAGAAAATGATGTCTTATCTCAATGTGTTTGGTCCTTGAGTGCATTATTGGATTCTTGGAAATGTTGATAGCACTTGTGTTGTCACACAGCAGAGGTATTTCTTTTAATTCTACACCACAATCTTCCAGTTGTTGCTTTAACCATAGACTTTGAGCACAACAACTTTCAGCAGAGATGTACTCAGCTTCAGCTGTTGACAAAGCAACACAAGATTGTTTCTTGCAATGCCATAAGATCAGTGAACTTCCTAGTAGATGACAAGTTCCACTAGTGTTTTTCTATCCAACTTGCACCCTGCAAAGTCAGAATCAGAATAACCAACAATGTTAAGTAATGCACCTTTAGGATACCAAAGACCAACTTTTGGAGTTGATTTGAGATATTTGATAATTCTTTTGACTGCTGTAAGGTGTGATTCTTTGGGATTTGCTTGATATATTGCACACAAACACACACTCAACATAATATCTGGTCTACTAGCTGTCAAATACAGCAAGGATCCAATCATTCCTCTTAACTTTGACTCATCAACCTTCTTTCCTTTTTCATGTGAATCTAGATAGATTGATGTTGCTATTGGAGTTGCAACATCTTTGCTTTTCTCCATTTCAAACTTTTTGATCACTTCAAGGCAATACATGGTTTGGTTTAGAAATGTTTCATCCTTCATTTGCTTCACTTGAAGTCCAAGAAAGAATGTTAATTCTCCCATCATTGACATTTCAAACTCATTCTGCATAAAGGTAGAAAATTCCTTGCACAACAATTAATTAGTTGAACCAAAAATTATGTCATCAACATATATTTGAACCAATAAAATATCATTACTTTGCCTTTTGATGAACAAGGTCTTATCAACATGTCCTCTTATGAAAGATTGTTCAAGCAGAAATTTGCTTAATCCTTCATACCAAGATCTTGGAGCTTGTTTTAAACCATAGAGAGCTTTCTTAAGTTTAAAAACATGATTTGGATGTTTGAAATCAGTAAAACCAGGAGGTTGCTCCACATATATTTCCTCCTCAATATATCCATTTAAGAAAGCATTTTTAACATCCATTTGAAAAATTTTAAAACCCATTAAACATGCATATGCAAGTAATAACCTAATGGCTTCCAACCTTGCAACTGGTGCAAAGGTTTCCTCATAGTCAATGCCTTCCTCTTGGTTGTAACCTTTTGCAACCAATCTAGCTTTGTTTCTGACTATGATTCCACTCTCATCAAGTTTATTTCTAAAAACCCATTTAGTGCCAATAGGTTTCAGAGAGGAAGGTCTAGGAACAAGTTCCCAAACTTCATTTCTTTTAAATTGATTCAATTCATCATGCATGGCATGCATCCAATAGTCATCAATTAAGGCTTGACCAATATTCTTAGGTTCTATTTGTGAAACAAAAGCCATATTACAGCAAAGATTTCTTAATGAAGATCTAGTAGATACTCCCTTTGAAACTTCACCAATGATATTCTCAAGGGAGAGATCTCTTGTAGTTCTCCAATCTTTTGGCTCTTGGACTGGTGTCGATTGTTTTGCTTCAATAATTGGTTCTTCTTTTTCTTTATCCATTGAATCATTAAGCCGAATGAACTCCTTCAAATGACCTGCATCTATATCACACTTCTTTTCCTCCTTGGAGGAATTAGATTCATCACAAATAACATGTACAGATTCTTTCATGCACAAGGTTCTTTTATTGAAAACTCTATATGCTTTACTATGTAATGAATATCCAAGGAAAATGGCTTCACCACTTTTAGCATCAAATTTTTCAAGTGATTCTTTGCCATTATTTAACACAAAACACTTGCAACCAAATGCTCTCAAATGAGTAATGTTTGGTTTTCTACCTTTGTATAGTTCATAAGGGGTTTTCTTCAAAATAGGTCTTATTAGTAATCTATTCAAAGTGTAGCAAACTGTACTTACAGCATCAGCCCAAAAATATTTAGGCAAATTTGTCTCATTAAGAAGAGTTCTTGCACCTTCTTCAAGGGATCTATTTTTCCTCTCCACAATACCATTTTGTTAAGGTGTTCTTGGAGCTAAAAAATTGTGGTTAATTCCATTTTCTTCATAGAATTTTTCAAAATGTTCATTTTGGAATTCTCCACATGATCACTTCTTATTGAGATAATTTTGCTTCCCTTTTCATTTTGAGCAAGTTTGGCCAATTTTTTAAAAGCATTGAAAGCATCACTCTTGGATTTCAAAAAAAAGGCCATGTGAATCTAGTGTAATCATCTACAATGACAAGCCCATAGTAATTACCTCCTAAACTCATAGTTCTAGAAGGACCAAACAAATCTATGTGACGTAATTCAAGGGGTCTTGAAGTAGAAACAACATTTTTACTTTGAAAAGAATTTTTTGTTTGTTTCCCCTTTTGACAAGCATCACATAATTTGTCCTTTTCAAACTTGAGTTTGGGTAAGCCAATGACTAAATCCTTTTTAATTAGCTTATTCATATGATGCATGTTAATGTGACTTGCCCTTCTATGCCATAGCCAAGATTCATCAATTTCACTTATTAAGCAATAAGTGTTATGAAAGAATGCATGATCTATGGAGAGTAAATAGATATTACCTTTTATTTTACCTATATGAATCACCTCACCATTTTGTCCATCATATATCATGCAGCAATTGTCATTAAATGACACTTTGAACCATTTATCACAAAGTTGGCTTATACTTAGGAGATTATGCTTTAAACCTTCCACATAAAGAACATTTCTTATTTTGGTTTTAAAGTTGTCTCCTATATTTCCTTCACCTATTATCTTCCCTTTGTTGTTATCTCCATAGGTGACAAATCCACTATCTTTAAGAGTCAGATTTGTGAGCATTGATATGCCACCGGTCTTATGTCTAGAGCATCCACTATGAAGATACCATAATGATGATCTTGCTCTTAAACATACCTGCAAGATTCAAATCAATTTTCAAAGGAAGGTACCAAATTAAGGTTGGGTCCATAGGGGTTAGCCACTTTTATCTTATTTTGTACCCAAATATATTCTCCATTAGACACATAGAATCTCCTAGCGTAGCATTTATAAGAAGTATGTCCTTTCATCATACAATAGTTGCAAGTTACAAATTTTAATGAATTCGTTGAATAAGTATTTTGATTGATCTTTGATTCATAGACATTCTTTTGATTTTTCTGCTTTTGTGGTACAAATACAGTTTTGACAAAAGACTTTGAGCCTTGTTTGTAACCCAAACCAGAAGTATCTCCAGCATATTTTTGCACACTTATCATTTCAGCTAAGTTGCATCTACCTTTATAAAGCTTTCTTAAAAGATCAATCAAATCACTATTCTTAGATAGGAGTAACATGTATTTTTCTCCTTGACTTCTTTTGCAATCACCAAAATCCTTTTGCAACATATTGTACTTGTCAACATTAGATGAAGAAGAAGCACATACACATCCATTCATTTTGTAACTTGAAACAAGTTTTTCATTTTCTTCTTTCAAGTCACAAATTTTAGCTTGCAATTTTGTAATTTTTGTAACATGCCATCTAAGATTTCCTTTTAGCTTATTATTGGATATTGTGAGCTTCTTGGCTTCTTCATGCATTTCATGAAAGGCATCAATAACTTGATCATATTCAGAACTTACCTCAGTTCCAGCACTTGAGAGATCATCATCCTCATTAATTGTGGAAGTGAGACACACATTTGCTTCTTCATCTTCAGTTGATGATTCAGAAGTTGTTGACTCACTATCTTCCCAAGCTATGTGGACTCTCTTAGGGTTTCGTTCTTTCTTTATCTTGTTTTCACCTTGTTGCTTCTTCAAAAAAATAGAGCATTTAGATTTAATGTGGCCAAGCTTATCACATTCAAAGCATGTGAAGTTGTTGTCACTCTTTTTGTTGTTGTTGTTGTTGTTGTTGTTCTTTGTGAACTTTTTATTCTTGTTTCTCCTCAAGAACTTGCTGAACTTTTTAACAATCAAATTCATGTTGTCCTCTTCATCTTCTTCACTTGAGTCTTCCACTTTTTCAATCTTTGAGGATGCAGCTTTCAAGGCTATGCTTTTATGTTTCTTTTCTGCATCTTCTGCATTGGTTAGTTGTGACATTTCAAGTTCATACTCAAGAAGCTTACCAAATAGTGCAGCCATGGACATTTTGGATAGATCTTTTGATTCTTTGATTGCTGTCACCTTTGGTTGTCATGGTCTTGTGAGACACTTCAAGATTTTGATATTCAATTCTTCAGCATCAAAAATATTTCCAAAACCAAGAAGATGATTTACTATGTGAGTGAATCTTGTTTGAAGCTGAGATATGTTTTCTATGGGATTCATCTTGAACATTTCATACTCATGTATTAAGACATGCTTCCTTGATCTTCTCACTTCATCTGTACCTTCATGAGTGATCTCCAACATCTCCTTTCCACTTTTACACCTAACAGTTCTAAAGAATTCATCAGAGGAAAGTGCATAAGTAATCATATTCTTAGCTTTAAAATCATATTGAACCACTCTCTTTTCAACATCTGTCATTTCATCCCATTCTTTGGGAATCATATCATTACCAACAATTTTTATAGGAATCACAGAACCTTTCTCTATTGTATTCCAAGCACCTGGGTCATTTGATTGAATAAAGATTTTCATTCTATTTTTCCAAAAATTGAAATGTTCCCCTTCAAACATCAGAGGATGATTGAGGGAGGCACCCTCCTTGAAGGTAATTTGTGTGGTATTCATTTTCTTTTTAAAGAAAGATAGTGATCTTGAATAACACTTAAGAACCTCCTCTTGATACCAATTGAAAACAATAGGAATATCCACAATAACCAAAAGGGGGGTGAATTGGTTTAAACTTGGTCTTTTAAAATTATTTATAAAATTAGAGTCAAAGGATCTTAATCACTTTCAAACCAAGAATGCTTTCAATCAATCAAATTACTTAGCACAAGAAATCAATAGCTCAAAATAGAACTTGTTGAGTAATGATAATAACACCAAGAACAAATGAACAAGATTACTTGAAGAGATAGAGATAAAGAAAATCAACACAAGCAATTTATACTGGTTCACTTCTTAAGAGAAGCTACATCCAGTTTCTTCTAATCAACACTAGATTAGAGTTCCGCTATTATAAAATTCTGTTCTTACAAGCTTTACAATCATCCTTCTTTATCAACCCTAGATAAAGAATAGAAATCTAAAACCATATTAGACTCCTAATGATCAAGAACAAGAGAACACTACTTTGTTCTTCCCTAGAGAACACTACTCTAGAACAAGTTTCAAAGAACCCTTTACAATAGCATCAAATAAAAAAAATTACAAAAATGAAATTACACTCAAAGATTATGGAGAGAAACAACCTGATGATCCAGTGAATATGAATGCATATGAGTTACCAATCAAGGTTGAATGCAGAAATAGATTTTCAGAACATGCTCTCCATTACTATTTTGAAATCTCTTGCCCAAGAAATCATTCAATACCCATGATGATTAAAGAGTGGGACAAGAAGTAAGTATACTCATAAAATCACTTTAGAACTTTGTGAAGGCTTGTGTGTATTCAGAAATTTCGAAGTATTCAAGTTAAGTTTCAAGCCAAGCCTTCCTTCTATTTATAATAGATTTTTATAACAACCTGTAATCGATTACACGCGTCCAATAATCAATTAAAATGAGCCATGTAATCGACTAAATTATCACTTAATCAATTAAAGTGTTCAAGACTAAATTCTGTGTTTCACAACGAACAAGATAATCGATTAAACCGAGCTATAATCGATTAAAGCAGTGAAGTTTTATAACTAAGCCTCTTGTGTAATCAATTACAATATTTGGGAATCGATTAAGGCATTGAAGCAAGCTTTATCAAATAGCCTATGTAATCGATTACAATGATTGGTAATCGATTAAATTAGTGAAAACATGATTTTCAAGATAGCTTGTGTAATTGATTACTGTAAATGGTAATCGATTAAAGCAGCAATGTATTACTTTTTATTAATTGATTACAAGAAATGCGTAATCAATTAATATATTCATTAAAGCTTTTCCAGTTTTAAACACGAACCAAATAATCGATTAATCCGTGATGTAATCAGTTAAACTGTTCATCAAAGCTTTTCCAGTTTTAAACATAAACTAAATAATCGATTAATCATCTGGGTAATAGATTAAAACAGTGAAATTACATTTTTCCAAAAATATTACCCATTTAGTTCTTTTTCGAAATAGCTTTGATTCTTTGATGAAAATACTCAAGCATGTAAATGATTATATGCATGCAAATGCATGGATCAACAGATTTGCTTCTCATACACTTCAATTTGGATTTCAATCTTCAAGGCATGTGAAAAGCTCAAAACATTCTTCTAAGTCAAAAGCTTCATTCTTCTTGTTGCTCCTCCTATATCCAACATTTGTAGGGTCATTGTTTGCATGACTAACACTCATAACCATTTCATTATTTACCTTGAAAGGTATATTTATTTCATGTTGTTCGTTATTGCCACTGTTATTAGTAAGTGTTTGCAACATTATTATTATTGTTGTTGTTATTACTATGATTTCTTTGACAATTTATTGTCATTCTACCACTTCTTAACAACATACAATTCTCATTAAGACTTGCTATTAAACTCGAGTCTTTTGGCAAAACTAGTCCCACTAGGCGTGTCAATTTGCTAATCGTGAAAATTGTACTTACTCCTCAAAAGGAATATATTTCAAATCAACCAAGTAATTTTCACTAAATGATTCCATTAACAAATAAATATTTAAAGATGAGACATATAATCTATGAAAAAAATGGTGGAACTCACAAACCAAGAGGGGGGTGAATTGGTTTGAAATTAAATCCAACTTAAAAACAAAGTTTTGAAAAACTTTTGCTTCCAAGTATTGTATCACAAACTTTTGTTAAAAACCAATATCTAATCAATCTCTCGTACACAATATCCTTTTGTTAAAGTTCTTTTCAATTATTTTTAAACTCAGCAAATTGATCAAGAATACAATAAGAGATAGATAAGATCAAGAGAAAAAGTACACCAATTTTTATATGGTTCACTCTATATCTCTAAAGAAGTTACTCCAGTTATCTAATTCAATCTAAATTAGATTTCCACTATGCACTTTGAATTCTTACAGGCAATCACAATCAATCTCAGTTCCTACCCAGAAAAAGAGACTAAGGTACCCATGTAACGCCTCTCTTTACTCTCTCGTGCTTGATTGATTTTAATTAAAAACTCGTGTCCACTTGGTATTAAAATTAAATTAGTTATAAATTTTCACGAAACTCTTTTCGCTTTGCTTGCTAAATTTACGAGTTGTTTGTAATATGAACGATTTCCCCACTACGAATCGTGCAAATAAAATTCCTTATCACATAATGATTATTAACAGTCCAAGTACAGTCCAAAAACAATTCCAAAGAGTCTGTCACAACATAAGATACATACAGCTCAGCTTAAATACAGACAAATAGAAAACCACAATTACAATCTTGCAGAACATCCAGCAGCACACAAAATATCCAGCTCCTTTATCAGTGATTCGCCTAGTTTACTGTTCCTCTGCTCGCCCAAGTTAATTGGGGTCATCACAGGTGTCCACCACCGACACAACTCGGATAAGTATTTTAATAAACAGAATTAGATAATTGATAGAAACAGATAAATAATCAAACCAAATAATTATAAGACCAATTAGTAAAACCAGATAAATAATCAAAACTAAATATTAATTTTAAGACAGATGCCTGATGAATGATGCATGCTTTCTTTATTATCATGATGCATGACTGAGATCTCAGAGGCCTAATAAGAGGTACCAAAATCAATACAGTTTCACCCACTCCAGTGAA
>PYAF01003230.1:239924-251757 GCA_007407185.1 Glycine tomentella
AAGATGATAAAGTTGTGTTGATGATTTGTTTTAAATTTAATCTGTTTGTATTTTCCTTTGGCTTGTACTTGGGACTGTACGAACTATACCTTGGACTGTATTAAAAGGACTTTACTTTATTATTTTAATTAAACCGTGGAGAGGAATAATTTGTTTATAGTAACCCTTGCAAACAAAGAAATGATTTTCAAAAAAAAAATTTTTAACCAATCTAATTTTAGTACAAAGTGGTCACGAGACTTTATCTAAAATTAACAAAGCACGAGAGAGTAAAGAAAGGCGTTATAAGATTCATTCAAAATCCCATGAATGATTTGAAAGAAGCAAGAAGTAATAGAAAACAAAAATCACTTTGAGAGAGTTTAGAAAGCTTGTGTATATTCAGAAATACGAATGCTCAAGTTCTGAAACAAGCCAAGCCTTCAAAACTATTTATAACAGATTTTGTAACTAATAGTAATTGATTAAACGCGCCAGATAATCAATTAAAATGCTTTAGTAATCGATTAAATTATCACTTAATCGATTAATCTGTTCAAGAAGGTTTCTGGGTTTCAGTAACGAGCAAAATAATCGATTATCCCGAGCTGTAATCGATTAAACCAGGAAGTTCAGTTTCACAAAATGAACTTGTAATCAATTACGAATAATGGTAATCGATTAAACCAGCAAACCTTAAAAAATTGTTTTCAACTATATAATCGATTACAAATGATGGTAATCGATTAAACCAGGAAGCCTTTAAAACTGATTTCAACTATGTAATCGATTACGAATGATGGTAATCGATTAAAACATTTAACAAAGTAGTTTCAGTTTCAATCAAAGGTTAAATAATCGATTAATCCGATAGGTAATCAATTAAATTGTTTATGAAGATTTTCCAGATAGAACGAAGAACAAAATAATCGATTATATTACTTAGGTAATCGATTAAAACAGTAAGAAATTCATTTTTCCAAAAAACTTTTAATCAGATTAAAACCTTAACCAAAGGAATAAAAGCTTTGATATTTTAGTGAAAATCATTTAAGCTTATTAATGTATGAATGAATGAATGAATGCATGGATCAATTAGATTGCCTTTCTCTTACACTTGAATCATATACTAAACTTCAAGGCACTCCAAGCATGTAGAAAGCTCAAAACACATTCTTGAATCAAAGTCTTTCACTCTTCATGATTCTCCCCCTATATCCAACAATCTCCCCCTTTTTGGCTTTGAACATGCCAAATTCTTGATTGATCATTTGTTGGACTTGAAGTGTTTGAGGGAATCAAAATAGAAGACTTGACCTTTTTCAAACCTGAAAATAATAAGTCTTTTTGCCAAGAACAAGTGTTAAGATATCTGTTTGCATTATCCATCATACATTAACTTGTATATTTTACTTAATTCGTTAAGATTCTTTACATAGCTTCCCCTTATCATGACAATCCATTCAATTTTGGATTTATGCAAAAATGAGCAGAAAAATAGGGTAAAACAGAGTATGTTGCAGAGCATAATCAATCAACATTTTCTCCCCCTATTTGGCTTATCAAAGTCAAAAAATTAAAGTAGCACAGCGGATATAAGCATAGAAACTGTCATTCAATAAGGAGGGAACCATTACATTGTTAAAAAAATAGAAAACATAAAAGACATAAAGACATAAAGAGGAATAACAAAGAAAACATAGAAAGAAAACATAGAAAATCTAAAAAGATTCAGAAACATCAAAGTTGAGATGATGTTCTATGTTTTCCAGCCTAGATTGAATATCCTCTAAGGATGAATTTGTCTCAGTCCTATGTTCATGATGAAGAGAAAGCAGGCCATTCATTTTTTGAATCATTAAGGATTCAAATGGACTGTAGGCAGGTTGAGTAGAGTCTCTTTCTTCTTCTTCTTCATCATCATCAACTCCAGCATCAACAGCAGGAGCAGGAGCAGCTTGTTGACCAGCCATTTGTCAGCCTTGTGGTGTCTTCACTATCCCTAGTTTGGTGAGATGCCTCTCCTTGATCAGACTATTGCTTGAGTTGGTGTTGTCCACCACTTCATTTGAAACATCTATGTTGAAGTATTCTATAAATCTGGAAACAAGCACAACATAGGGAAAAGGATAGTTGACAAGCCTTTTAGACTTCAACATTATTTCCTCAAGAATGAGAATCCAATTCATCTGAATTGAATTCTTGAGACCATACACTAGTTGAAGGTCATCATCAGTGGCTTGAGCATGGTTTGTGGCTCTAGGAGTGAGAATATATGTGATGATATAGTGCAGGAGTCTGTCCTCATGGGTCATGGGACCAGTGCTAAGCCTAAGCTTTAGCCTCATTTGGGGATCAATCAGCATTCCCCTACAGGTGTCTATCCTATTATACCCATCCACTTCTTCATCAAACTTCCTTTCTCCTTCAAAGGAGATACCAGCCACAGCTTCCCAAATTTCTGGTGTTATTTCCATGCAATCCCATTTACTTGGGACCTCAGAATGCCATCCATGGAACCTTTGGCATAGGTGTAAAACACCTTCACCAATTCAGGATAGAAAGTACCATTCATCTCCACAAGTTTTCTTAATCCTTGAGTTTTAAGAAAGGTAGGGAATTGAAAGCTTCCCTAATGAACCAGTCTAACTCTAAGTATTTAGGGGGACACACCAATTTGGTGGCATTGAATTGGAGATAAGTCATTTTTTCCCTTTCTGTAGGGAACCAATGATCTAACCTACTAACCACTGGGTTAGAGGTCTCTCCAGCCTTTCTCTTAGATGTCTTAATTCTTTTAGAGACAAACATTTTTCTAGGACAGATTTACAAAACAAAGACAAAAGAAAAAGACAAAGGTGTTTGAAAGATAAGAATGAGAGAAGGTGTGATTTCCTCTTACAACAAAGGTTGTATTTATAGTGATATTTGGGCTCCAAGGATTTGAATTTTGAATAAAGGAGCAGTTAGTATGAATTAAATCACTACAGTGAATTCAAATTTGAATTAGGTGGGAGTTAGGCAGTTACAATTTTCAAAAAAATCTGTCAAATTTTGCAGTAACTCCATGAATAATCGATTATGTCCATTTTTAATCGATTATTTCGTAGGTAAAATCACATTATGCAGACACAGTAATCGATTAATTCATGATGTAATCGATTATTTTTGTAAAATATACATGTAGAAGACAATGTGTAATCAATTATTTCATGATTTAATCGATTAACACAGAAGGATTTGAATTTTAGAAACATATAGAGGCTTTTATAATCGATTAATTCAACATGTAATTGATTATTCCAGTAAGTTTTGAAATCTGAAAAACTGATTCTCAATATTTTAATCGATTACCATTCACTGTAATCGATTATTCCAGTGAACTTTTACTTTGGAAAAGAATTTTTGACCAATGTAATCGATTAATTCGATGCTTAATCGATTACAACAGAAGAATTTAATTTTCTGAAAATGGTTTTCTGAGAAGAATAATCGATTATTTTAGTGATGTAATCGATTATATAAGCTCTGTTTTCAGTCAAAATCATGTTTTAAGTGATTTTAATCGATTAATTCGATACTTAATCAATTATTACAAACGAAATCTCAGAAACAACAGAATTATGCAGCACAACTTTGAAAATTCAAGCTTTTGTGATGATGAACTCAAATGGCAAGTTATTTCATATGAAATGGCACACAACATTCAGGCTAACATAGATTATATTCATCCAAGATTCCTAACATGTTTCTATGAGCATAGAATCTATCTCTAGCCAATGGTTTGGTAAATATATCAGTTAACTGGTTATGAGTGTCAATGAAATCAATTTTGATATTATCTTTCTGAACATGATCTCTGAGAAAATGATGTCTTATCTTAATATGTTTGGTCCTTGAATGCATTATTGGATTCTTTGAAATGTTGATAGCACTTGTGTTGTCACATAGCAAAGGTATTTCTTTCAATTCAACTCCAAAATCTTGTAATTGTTGCTTCAACCATAGACTTTGTGCACAACAACTTCCAGCTGAGATATATTCAGCTTCAACAGTTGACAAAGCAACACAAGATTGTTTCTTGCAATGCCATAAGATTAGAGAACTTCCAAGTAAATGACAAGTTTCACTAGTGCTTTTTCTATCTAACTTGCATCTTGCAAAGTCAGAATCAGAATAACCAATAACATTAATTGATGCACCTTTAGGACACCATAGACCAACTTTTGGTGTTGCATATAGATATTTGAGGATCCTTTTGACTGCTGTTAGGTGTGATTCCTTGGGATTTGCTTGATATCTTGCACACAAGCACACACTTAAAATTATGTCTGGTCTTCTAGTTATCAAATACAATAATGATCCAATCATCCCTCTGAACTTTGACTCATCAACCTTCTTTCCATTTTCATCTAAATCAAGGTAGGTTGATGTAGCCATTGGAGTTGCAGCATCTTTACTTTTCTCCATTTCAAACTTTTAAATTACTTCAAGGCAATACTTGGATTGATTGAGAAATGTTTCATTCTTCATTTGCTTCACTTGAAGTCCAAGAAAGTATGTTAATTCTCCCATCATTGACATCTCAAACTCTTTCTGCATAGCTGTAGAAAATTCCTTGCACAACAAATGGTTAGTTGAACCAAAAATAATATCATCAACATATACTTGAACCAATAAGATATCATTCTTAAGTCTTTTGATGAACAAGGTTTTGTCCACATGACCTCTTGTGAAAGATTGTTCAAGCAGAAATTTGCTTAATCTTTCATACCAAGATCTAGGGGCTTGTTTTAAACCATAAAGGGCCTTTTTAAGTTTAAAAACATAATTTGGATGTTTAAAATCAGTAAAACCAGGAGGTTGTTCAACATATATTTCCTCCTCAATGTGTCCATTTAAAAAGACACTTTTAACATCCATTTAAAAGAATTTAAAATCCATTAGACATGCATATGCAAGCAATAATCTAATTGCTTCCAATCTTGCAACTGGAGCATAGGTTTCCTTATAGTCAATACCTTTTTCTTGGTTGTAACCTTTTGCAACCAATCTAGCTTTATTTCTGACTATGATTCCACTCTCATCAAGTTTATTTCTAAAGACCCATTTTGTGCCAATAGGTTTGAGAGAGGATGGTCTAGGAACAAGTTCTCAAACTTCATTTCTCTTGAACTGATTTAACTCATCATGCATGGCATGCATCCAATGTTCATCATTTAAAGCTTGATCAATATTCTTAGGTTCAATTTGAGAAACAAAAGCCATATTACAACATAAATTTCTTAATGAAGATCTAGTAGAAACTCCCTTTGAAACTTCACCTATGATGTTATCAAGTGAGAGATCTCTTGTTGTTCTCCAATCTTTTGGCTCTTGGATAGGTGTTGATGGTTTCATTTCAGCACTTGGTTCTTTCTCTTTATGTATGGAATCATCAAGCTGAATAAATTCCTCTATAGGATCTGCATCTACATCACACTTCTTTTCCTCTTTTGAGGGATTAGACTCATCACAAATCACATGTACAGATTCTTCCATGCACATTGTTTTTTTGTTGAAAACTCTATATGCTTTACCATGTAATGAATATCCAAGGAAAATTGCTTCATCAGCTTTAGCATTAAATTTTCCAAGTGATTCTTTGTCATTGTTTAATACAAAACACTTACAACCAAAAGTTCTAAAATGAGAAATGTTTGGTTCTCTACCTTTGTATAGCTCATAAGGAGTTTTCTTTAAAATAGGCCTTATAAGTAATCTATTCAAAGTGTAGCAAACTGTACTTACAGCATGAACCCAAAAATATTTTGGCAAATTTATCTCACTAAGAAGAGTTCTAGCTCCTTCTTCAAGAGATTTATTTTTCCTCTCCACAACACCATTTTGTTGAGGTGTTCTTGGAGCTGAAAAATTATGGTTAATTCCATTTTCTTCACAGAATTTTTCAAAATATTCATTTTGGAGTTCTCCACCATGATCAATTCTTATTGAGATAATTTTACTGCCTTTCTCATTTTGAGTAAGCTTGGCCAATTTTCTAAATGAATGAAAAGCATCACTTTTGGATTTCAAGAACAAAGTCCAAGTAAATCTAGAGTAATCATCTACAATGACAAGCCCATAATAATGGCCTCCTAAACTCATAGTTCTAGAAGGACCAAACAAGTCAATGTGAAGTAATTCAAGGGGTCTAGAGGTGGAAACATGTTTTTACTTTGAAAACAATTTTTGGTTTGTTTCCCCTTTTGACAAGCATCACATAGTTTGTTCTTTTCAAACTTGAGTTTGGATAAACCAATTACTAAGTCTTTTTTAATTAGCTTGTTCATATGATGCATGTTAATGTGACTTGCCCTTCTATGCCACAGTCATGCTTATTAGACAAGAATTATTGTGAAAGAATGCATGATCAATTAAAAGTAAGTAAATGTTACCTTTTCTTTTACCTATGTGAATAACTTCACCATTTTGCCCATCACAAATCATGCAACAATTTTCATTGAATGAGACTTTAAATCCTTTATCACAAAGTTGACTTATGCTCAAGAGATTATGCTTTAACCCTTCCACATAAAGAACATTTCTGATTTTGGTTTTGAAGTTATCTCCAATGTTGCCTTCTCCAATGATTTTTCCTTTGTTATTGTCATCATAAGTGACAAATCCTCCATCTTTAAGAGTTAGATATGTAAGCATGGACATGTCACCCGTCATATGTCTAGAGCATCCACTATCAAGGTACCATAATAAGGATCTAGCTCTTAGACATACCTGCAAAAATCAAATCAAATCAATTTACAAAGGAAGGTACCTAATTGAGATTGGGTCTGTAGGGGTTAGTTGCTTTCTTTTTCTTTTGAACCCAAATGCAATCTCCATTAGGCACATAGAATCTCCTAGCATAGCATTTGTAAGATGTATGTCCTTTTTCCATGCAATAGTTGCATGTTACAGATTTTGATGATTTTCTCAATAAAGCATTTTGATTGATCTTTGAGTTTATGAATTTCTTTTGATTCTTCTATTTTGGAGGCACAAATACAGTTTTTCTATAAGTTTTTGAGCCCTTTTTGTACCCCAAACCAGAAGTATCTCCAGCATATCTTTGCACACTTAACATTTAGCCAAGTTGCATTTTCCTTTGTATAGCTTTCTCAAAATATCAACTAAATCACTATTCTTGGATAAGAGTAACATGTATTTTTCTCCTTGACTTCTTTTGTAATCATCAAAATCCTTTTGTAATAAATTGTATTTGTTGACATTTGTAGAAGAAAAAGCACATAAACATCCATTTAATTTTAACTTGAAACAAGTTTTTCATTTTCTTCATTCAAGTTGTAAATATTTGTTTGCAATTCAGTAATCTTTGCAACATGCCATCTAAGATCTCTTTTAAGCTTGTTATTAGATTTTTCAAGCTTTCATGCATTTCTTGGAAAACATTAATAACTTGTTCAAGTTCAGAATTAACCTCATTTCCATCAATTGATAGATCATCATCTTCTTGATTGATTGTGGAAGTGATGCTCGGCTGTTCACGGACTAGCGGTACCCACTGTTTCTTTTTTGGGATCAATATCAGCAATGCAGTTCATCCAACGATAAACCTAATTTGAATTATAGAGCTGCGACACAATCAAACCCAAATGAACAAAATGTTGAATTGAATCATACCATAGAAAAAAAGAATATATAATAATAGAAGTAGGAATTATTGATAGAAATTAATTATTAATTAATAGTAATATAAATTATCTTATTTAGAAGAGAATATCTATTATAATAGATTATATCTATATACTACTGGGGTATCTAATCCCATTCGCTCCCCTAGCTTTCGTCTCTCAGTGTCAGTGTCGGCCCAGCAGAGTGCTTTCGCCGTTGGTGTTCTTTCCGATCTCTACGCATTTCACCGCTCCACCGGAAATTCCCAGACACATGTTAGCTTCTTCATTTTTAGATGAAGATTCTGAAGTTGTTGACTCATTATCTTCCCAAGCTATGTAAGTTCTTTTGGATTTTCCTTCCTTCCTCACCTTGTTGTCACCTTGTTGCTTTTTCAAAAAGATTGAACATTCTGATTTGATGTGGCCAGGTTTTCCACATTCAAAACAAGTAAAAGTGTTATCAATCCTTTTGTTGTTGTTGTTGTTGTTCTTGTTGTTCTTGTTGAACCTTTTGTTCTTGTTTTTCCTCAAGAACTTGCTGAACTTCTTGACAATGAAGTTCATGTTGTCCTCTTCATCTTCTTCACTTGATTCTTCCACTTCTTCAGACTTTGATGGTGCAGCTTTTAATGCAATACTTTTGTTTTTCTTTTCTGCATCTTCAGCACAATTTAGTTGAGACATTTCAAGCTCAATTTCAAGTAACTTACCAAATAGTGCAGCCATGGACATTTTTGATAAATCTTTTGATTCATTGATTGTTGTCACCTTTGGTTGCCAAGGTCTTGTGAAACACTTCAAGATTTTGATGTTTAGTTCTTCTGCATCAAAGATCTTCCCAAGACCCAAAAGATGATTTACTATATAAGTGAATCTAGTTTGTAGCTGAGAAATGCTTCCTTGGTGTTCATCTTGAACATCTCATACTCATGGATCAAGCCATGCTTTCTTGATTTTCTAACTTCTTCAGTGCCTTCATGAGTTATTTCCAGCATCTCCCACATTTCTTTGACACTTGTGCATCTTACTGTCCTGAAAAATTCATCAGAAGAAAGTGCAGAGGTGATCATATTTTTTGCTTTGAAATCATATTGGACATCTCTCTTTTCAACATCTGTCATTTCATCCCATTTTTTGGGAATCATCTCATTGCCAACAGTTTTAATTGGAATCAAAGGACCCTTTTCTATAGCATTCCAAGCACCTGGGTCATTTGATTGAATAAATATTTTCATTCTATTTTTCCAAAAGCTAAAGTGCTCCCCTTCAAACATCGGAGGACGATTGAGAAAAGCACCTTCTTTGAAGGTTATTTGTGAGGTATTCATTTTTCTTTTTGAAGAAAAGATAGTGATCTTGAATAACTCTCAAGAACCAGCTCTTGATGCCAATTGAAAATAAAGAGAATACTCACACTATCCAAGAGGGGGGGTGAATTGGTTAAACCTTGATATTTTAAAATTAATTCAAATCAGAGTTTAAGGATCTTTATCACTTTCAAAACTAAGAAATCTTTTTACTCAATCAAATAGCTCAACCCCTTGGAATCAATTTGCTTAAAACAAAACTTGTTGAACAATGAATATGAATCAAAGAATCAATGAACAATAAGAGTAATAGAGATTAAGAAACAACACGTAAGCAATTTATACTGGTTCACTTCACAACTGAAGCTACATCCAGTTTCTTCTAATCAATACTAGATTAGAGTTCCACCATTATAAATCTTGTTCTTACTAGCTTATTACAAAACCTCCCCTTTATCAACTGATAAATGTCATATCTTAGTGAAATTTGGATTATATTTGAAGCATTTATCTTGTGTTTTAACTAAGAATATCTGTCAAAATTTACCCTAATCTAGTTATTTTATGTTAAATACTTAGTAATTATGTTTCTCGAAGATTCATCCAAGTTTTATTTTTATTTTGCTGGCATTCGAGGACTTCCGAGGGTTTCGAAAAACAAAAAGCAAGCAAAAAAGGGACCATAAAGCAAAATTGGGAGGTACATCAAGCAAATTAGGCCCAAAAGCCCAAAAATCATTCCAGAAGGTACGTTTAATTCGCCCAGGTGAGCTAACGTAGTGCAAATTGCTCGCCTGGGCGAGTGGCTTCAGCAAGTGGACAGCAAGTGGGCCAAGTGGATCAACAAGTTGGGCTTTAGCTCGCCTGGGCGACCAAAACATGCATAAATTACTCGCCTGGGCGACCAAACACGTACAGATCCACTCCTATAAATAGCCATGCACCCCCCGAAGGGAAATCCATCCCTCCAAAGCCAATTTCTCTCCTCTCCCTTGCTCTAAGCTTGCTCTAAAAGCTTGTTGCTTCTTTTATCTTCGTTTAGTAAAGAGTTTAGGTTAGTGAAAGAGAGAAAATTAGTGTGGAAACTCTGCCGAATCAAAAAGCGGTAATGAATCCTTTCACCTATTTTTCTACGGAGGTTCTGCCCATGCTTGGCTAGCTTCTCTCAAAGGATTGGATGTAATCTTCTTACCCTTATAGTATTTCTTTTGATATTTATTTTTGCATAAGTCTTTCTATTTATTATTGGTAAATTTATTCCGTACTTAACGCTTGATATTACTTGATCACTAATATCACGAACTTAAACTCAAAGTGAGACTGAAAAGTAATCTTAGGGTTTGAAATGAATAAATTTACTTTTTACGTTACGTTGCTAGACATAGAGCATAACGTTTAGATTGCAAATAAACACGCGAATATAATCGTAACGTTGGGATATTTATCTCATATGCGAGAAATCGATATTTGATAAATATTCTTAGGATTCTCAAATGCGAGACATCGATTTGGGGTGATTTTATGTGTGCATCAATAAATAATAGAAAATAACTTATGCATGGTAATATTAATTGAATACTAAGGGTATGAACGATGAAATCCAATCCTACGCTCTTAAATTAATCAAACTCGTTTTATTTTTAGTAATCATTCGTAATCTTCCGTATTAGATTTATTATTCCGTTTCTTTTAAATTTTTGTAATTTCTATTAATCCACAATCACATGCAACTTCGTTCACAATCATTGTATATAAACTATTAAACTGTTAAACTTTATTTGAATTAACTGAGTAAAATCAAGTCCCTGTGGAGACGAACTTTTATAAATTTTGTAACTTACAATGACAATTGGTACGCTTGCCAAAAGTCTAACAAGTTTCTGGCGCCGTTGCCGGGGATTTGAATTATTTACTCAGTTCTTTTAGATTTAATTTATCAGTTTAGTAGGACTTTTTCTTATTTTTCGTTATTTACTTATTTTTAATTTTTATATATAATTTCTCTTTTATTTTGAACTTCGATGCTTACGGGATATTGTAGTTTGTTCTTCTTCCTTTATGCGAGGTAAGTTTTCTGCAGATAAAACTTTGTTTGATCCTGAAATCACCAAAACAGAAAGGAAAAATAGGAAGAAAAAGAAACTAGAAGCCAGTAAGACATCAGAGGAAACTTCGTCTATTGATCCCCCTTCATCTGAAAAGCCACCTGTTCGTGATAATATGGCCGATCGAGGGGAAGGTGAAGATAGACCACCAAGGAGGACTCTTGGTGGCAATGCTTACCAACAAGGCCCAAAGCATTACAATAGCATAGTCATCCCTCCTTTCAACAATAAGGTTGTGGAACTGAAGCCAGCATTGCTCAGTCTGATTAGTTCACATCCCTTTTCAGGGACCATACACTCACCTGTCCACATTCATGGAGTTATGCAGTACAATGGGAGCTTCTGACGAGGATGCGGAAGCTGTTTATATTCGAGCTTTTCCTTTTTCTTTGACAGGTAAAGCTAAAACATGGCTTCAATCACAACCCAACAAGAGTCTAAGCACGTGGGAAGATTTGGAGGAAAAATTCATCGCTAGATTCTTCAATGCAAAGTCCGCAATTGCCACTTTTGCTCAAGGAGCAGATGAACCCCTTTGTAAGACTTGGGAAAGATTTAAATCACTATTGAGGAGGTGTCCAAACCACAATTTTGATGACGCCGCGCAATTACACATCTTTTATAGTGGTTTGAGGCCCCAAACCAAGATGATCCTTGATGCTTCAGCTGGGGGAACCATGATGTCTAAAAGTCCCGAAGAAGCAATCGTGATCATCGACTCAATAGCTGCAAGTGACTATCAATCTCATCATGATAGATCACCCATGCA